>QRFJ01000047.1:0-162005 GCA_006176705.1 Cocos nucifera
GGTCTATCTTCTAATAGACCTTAATTCTTAGAATAAAGGATGCTTCACCTAGGTCTTTCATGGAGGAATTTCTTGGACAACCTATCTTGACTGATGTCAATACTGGGAATATCATTCCAATAGGAGGATGTCATCTACGACAATCGAGGGAAGACAACAGTGCTCCCACTGATCTTTTGAAAACACATGGTTCCTCTTTCATTTTTATGAAACCAAACTTTTTGATCACATTAATTGAAACGAGTGGTTCCAGATCGAGATCTGCTTTAAGTCCATATATAGACCTTTTGCAGTTGCAAACCTTGTGATCAGTATCACTGGATGTGAACCCTAGCGGCTGTTCCATATAAGATATCTTCTGCAAGATATCCGTTTGGAATGCATTTTCAACGTCCATTTGCCATATTTCATAATCCAAAATAGGCTGCAACAGCCAAGCAATGTGCGGATGATTTTAGCATAGCTACTGGGGAAAAGGTATCCTGATAGTCTATGCCTTCGCGTTGACTATAACCTTTTGCCACCAATCTAGCCTTGATGTCTCCACATTTTCATCTGCACCAATCTTTCTCTTGAAGATTCATTTACATTCCATAGGTACTATACCTTCTGGTGGATTTATTCCAAGTCCAGCTTGGTTTGAGTTTGCATCGAGTCAATTTTCGGACTGCATGCCTCTAGCCATTTCGGGAGTCCGATATGCTGATATCGCTTGTTGTTAGGTTTTGGGATCATCTTCATGAGCACCTTACCTAATAGGAACATTTTCTTACATCCTCTGAAAAATAACCTAAGTATTCTTTTAGGGAGGATGGAAAACTCTTTCCAATCTACGAGGTGGAGGAGGGAGTGTTCTTATTGGCTCCAACCTGATTTGGTTTCCACTTGGCCTTAGCTCGTTCTGCTTGTAAGAGACTTCTCATCAAGTTTATTGCCTTCCCAATGCCGCTATCTTGAATAAACTATTTTCAAGAAAGATGGCATGTCGATCACAATATATATTAGGTCTTCTGGAATTGTAGAAATAGTATCCTAATGAATCTTTAGGATATCTATAATCGAGCTCTGAAGAGCCCTTAAAACTCTAACTTATCCGCTTGTTGTCTTTTGACATGAGCCGGACAATCCCAAATTCTGAGATGACTCAGACTTGGTTTCTTACCGTGCCATATCTCATACGGTGTGGTAGGAACGATTTTAGAGGAAACCCTGTTCAGTAGATAGATTGAAGTTAACAATGAGTATCCCCAAAGAAAATCAGAAAGGTCTGTGAAGCTCATCATGGATCGAACCATATCTAATAGAGTCCGATTTCTCCATTCTGAAACCCCATTGAGTTGAGGTGTTCCTGGTGGAGTCCATTGAGAGACTATGCCATTATCCTTGAGATAGTTTAGGAATTTCCTGCTAAGGTATTCACCTCCTCGATCTGATCGAAGAACCTTAATGGATTTTTCTGTTTGTTTTTCTACTTCATGTCTGAATTCTTTAAACTTTTCAAAGGCTTCAGACTTGTGTCTCATAAGATACACATACCCATACCTAGACAGATCATCGGTAAAGGTAATGAAGTAGACAAAATTGCCTCTAGTCGGCACATCAAATGGGCTGCACACATCAGTATGTAATAGGGCAAGAAGATCTGTGGCCCTCTCCTCATGTCCAACAAAAGGGAGTTTAGTCATTTTGCCTTGAAGACAAGATTCACAAGTTGGATATGACTCGAAAGTCAATGGACTCAATAGTCCGTTTTTTTTCAATTTGTTAATCCTATCTTCTGCTATATGACCTAATCTCAAGTGCCATAGATATCTGTCGTTTGGACTATCCCTAGGTCATTTGGCATTCATGTTTTGCTCGATAGTTAGAATAGGTACATCAATATGTAGCTGATAAAGACCATTAATAAGGAAACCATTTGCAATTTTATTTTTTTCATAAAGAATGTTACAATGGTCCTTAAAGAAGATGATCACATAACCTTCTTGTGCTAAGCATGAAATAGAAATCAAATTCCTGCTGGCTGCAGGCACAAAATAACAGTCTTTCAAAACTAAGTCTAAATCAGATGGTAATCGCAGAGGGTATGTTCCCACGGCTACTACAGCAACTCTTGCTCCATTACCAACGTGTAGGATCATGTCTCCATCCCTCAGCCTCCTGCTATCCTCAAGATCTGCATAGAAGTGCACAGATGAGCACTAGAACCAGAGTCAAGCACCCAACTGGATGCAGAAGAAACCGTAAGGTTAGACTCAATAACGAGCATACCTCCAGAAGGACCTTCTTTCTTGTTCTTCAGGGTGGCCAGGTAAGTAGGGTAGTTCCGCTTTCAATGGCCGTCGCTATTGCAATGGAAATATTTTTCTTTGCCATCGACCTTTTTCTTCGATTCTGCCTTCTTCTTCTTTGATCCTTCCACCTTTTGCTTTTTCACAGACTTCTTTTTCTTTGCATAAGACTTTTTTTTGAAAGAAGTCCATTCCATAGCAAGAACTGAGCCTTTAGAACCTTTCATAGAAAGCTCAGCGGTAACCAGCATATTCATTAACTCGGCCACGAAATTCTAAAGTTTATGCATGTGGTAATTCATGATGAATTACCCATATGCATCAGTCAAGGATTGCAGAATGATATCGTTCTGCAGGTCCAAGTCCAACTTCACACCGAGCTTCTCAAGCTCTTCCATGTCCTTAATTATTATCAGACAGGGATCTTGGACTGACTGCCCATCATGCATCTTAGCCTTAAAAAGTTATTTTGTGACTTGATATTTGGCTGCGCGACTCTGTTCACCAAACATCTCCTGTAGGAGAGCCAACATTTGGCGAGCAGTCCCGATATCCTCATGTTGGCGCTGGAGCTCATCAGACATCAAGCCCAACATGTAATATCTGGCCTTATTATCTTCGTCAATCCATTTTTTCAGAGATGCTCTCTGTTCAACAGATGGACGGGCTGATAATATGGGAGGATCCTGATCCAGAACATGGGTTAACTTCTTGGAACCCAAAACAATTTTATAGTTTCGGAGCCAATCTTTATAATTGAGTCCGGTCAGTCTATGTGTGTCCAGGATACGTGCCAATGGATTGGACGCAGACATTTTCCTGTAGAGAGTCAAAGATTCTAGTTAGATACTGTAATTTTGACTTGACCAATTTGTTTAGAAATTTTATTTTTAAATAAATTAGCTTCCACTATTTTTTTGGATCCCTACACTCCCTCTGTAGAGATGCAAAAATTCCATGATTAATGATTTCTAGTGGGTGGTGCGGTCTCACCAACTTACTCATCACCTCACCTAACAGTTATTGGTGATGGGTTAGTCAATGAGTGAACAACTCTTGTTCAATGATTCTCTAATCATGGTGCACCCGAACTTGATCTCTAATTCATGAATCTCACCGTATCCAGAATATTGATCCACTCCTTAGTTAAGTCAGACCCACCATTGCATAGACTGGGTTCAACTATTGAGTCTCTCACCGTATCCGAAATATTGAGCTCAACTCATCCTCCAGCCCATAGCATCCAATGCCTAATAGACATGGTTGCATCTTTTCGGTGCAATTGAACCACTGTATTCAGCCGAGAACAATCAATCCCGGAAAGGGCCCGCACATCTACATGATGGAAGACCTCAGACTTAATCTTTCTTAGGGAGAATTGATTCAGGTCTCATTAAACTAGACTTGGCTTAGTCATAACAATTATGACTAACCTAGTGGCATGGTTGCTCGATTATTGACCACCTCATATCAGAACTGTGTCAACAGATAGGTCAGGTAAGTGAGATCGGTGGAAGGAATATGCCATTAACTCGTACAAGAACGCATTCAGATCGAGTAGCTTCCAATTAAAACCAGCTCAGTCGTGTGACCAACTTACCTTAGACACTAAATTATTGAGCCAGAACCAATTGGTTAGCCTACAATCCAGACTCTAACCTCTGAGCCTAATTAGGTCTTGCTTGATCATGACTCGATCTTGACCCAGACTTAATCCTATTAGGCTGGTCAATTTAAGCATTGTTGATCCCATCTAACCAACTCTTGATTCGATTGATCAACCGCTTAGACCCTAATTGAGCTACCAAGCTCGAACCCAGTATTATGAATTATCTTAGATCTGAAATTCTTAATTTTAGACCTAATTAATATTCCATAAACTTAATCTTAATTAAGTTAGGGTTCATAAAATAAAAATATGCATAATAAATCCTAGGGTTTCAGGATCTAGGATTTTATAGAAAGTAAGTTTTGGGTTTGATTAAGGACGAACACGCAGCACCCCTACACATCATAAGAACACCCATCGAATGAAAAGAGAGGCCTTTAAATCCTTCTTCGTTCTTATGATCGGACGCCAAGAGGACGCCTTAATCAGGAACATTCAGTACTACAAAATAAATATCAGATCTATATTATATATCTCATATACAAAGTAGATCTAATCATGACATATTTTGCATACATCTCATATATCAAATCATGCATATTTTTCAGATCTAAATTATCTCATAATAATCTAAAAAATAGATTTAAATTGATCTAATTAAATAAATTCTAATCTAGACAATTATGTAGAAACTATTCTACAACTAGTCTAGACATGCATCAATCATATCTCATATGATATTCAAAAATTAAATAATTTTTATTTGCTATTTTTTAGATGTTATTATAATACTTATAATATCAAAAATAGTAAATAAAAAGATCTAAAACATGATTTAATCAGATTAAATCAAAAATATGCAAGAATATTCTATAGAAACTATTCTATTCTGAGACTAGTCATGCATATCTTCTAATCTTAGATTCAAATTATTTAATTTTAATTTTTTCTAATTTTAGATCTGATCACATCTTCATTGACATCTAAAATTAATTATTTTTAATTAAATAAATTTAAAATCAGATCTAAACAATTAGAACCATGGCTCTGATACCAGTTGAAGGGAAATCCTGATTTCCCGATCCAGGTTCGTTCAGATCTGATCAGATCAAAGAGATTATATTTTCAAAATTTTTTCTCTTGATCCCAATCAGATCTTGATATATTTCAGATCTGATTCTTATTATTTAATAAAATAAAATTAAAAGAATAAATTAAATCAAATTTAATTTACCTAATCTGGGTAATCCTATTATCCTGTTGATGATCCTGTTTGCGGCGGAAGGTTCTGGATCTTAGCCACGCAAGCGCCTGGCCTCTATCGGTATCCACTCGGGTTGGATCTGGAGATCCTCTTCTTTTCTATCACACCTCCAAAAATCAGATCTGGATCTAATTTGGAGGATCTTCAAAACTCTTTTGAAGATGAGCAGTCGTCCTTTGCAGCAGCGCAGCCTTCTTATTTTTGATCGCCTTTCTTTGATCTGAATCGCACCAACCGGGGTCCAAAACTCCTTTCGGACGTGGAGAGCAAGGGGAGAAGAGACTATGGCATGGAGAAGGAGGGGAGAGGCAGCCTTGGGGCGTGGGGTTACTTAATTGAATTGCATTGAATCTGAGTTGGGCGCAGGGTCTTATTTATAGACTAGCTGTGATCCAACTCCTCTTCTTCCCAACCAATCACAATCCTTTGTGAAATCAGATCTAAATCTGATTGGTGAGAATAGAGTCCCCTGGATTCCTCCTTAGAGGGCGCCTAAGATCAGTCAAAGTTAGTTCTTAGAAGAACTCTAATTGGAATCTAAAAAGGAGATGGAGTCCTTGTCCAACAAGGACTCCTAGGCGCCTCCAACTTGGGCACACGCCTAGGGTGGCGTGCACCCTTCTCCTTGCCAGGTTCTGGTAGGGGGACAGGCCCCCACCAGCTCTCCAATAGGTGCATGACATGTGGTCAAAAGTCAAAGTGTCAATGGTTAACGTTTGACCAGTCAAAGATAGACTTTTGACCAAACTCAAAGAACAAGAAATGGTAGGTGACCAAAAATGGCAGGTAGTGTCTTACAAATAAGACAACCTTTTCTGACTTGGACAACCTCCTGTCAGACCATATGAAGGCCTCTGTTTGAGCACAAACTCCTTTGGCTCAGACAGGACAACTTATTTATAATAGCAAAAGAAGAACGTTAGATTCAATCGAGTGCTAGCACGATTTCCTTGAACCTAATTGAATCTCATTCAGATCAATTGAACTAGATCAGTTTAATTGATGATCACCAGATTCAAACCTTTGTTTGTGTGACCCAGTTAGGTTCAGTTCTGTATGGTAATGGGATATGTCATTGATCTCTATCATCGATATCATCGAAACTCCTTTCGATGGATCAGAACTCTTCTGATTCGAACAGCTAGAATGATCGATCATCTAAATCATTCTAATTGCTCCCAAAATCCACCAGTGACACCTAGCAGTATATGGTGGCAACCCATCAGAGCTGAATGTGAACCTCTTGGTGCAGCTACCTGTGTGATTCAGTTCTTCTATCTTGAGCCGCCGATCAGATTAGGGTTAAGGTGAACTCGTCAAACCCTAGTCTCTATCATAGATGTAATCATTCGATTCGAGTCCAATGTGAAAATCTAAATAGAAACTCTTTCTATTATTTCACTCTACCATGGCCATGGATTTCTGGACTTGATCTCATGATCATCATAGGGCTACTCCTCTACACGAGGTAGATAGATTCATCTTGATGCAATCCAGTTCTACAATGAACATGTCATAGCCAACATACACCTCAGGATTCCATATGGCTAGGAGATCGAGTAATGGTGTAGTCAAACTATAACACCCTCAAGGTGAACTGCCGATGCATCTCAGGTCAAAGAACCAGACACACTACTGCAGCATCGAGTCAGTCATTGATGAGAAGGTAGACTCCCTAATGACTACTCGAGGTGGTCACGCTCAGTGCCCTCATTCTCTAACGAGTACCTGTACTCTCGCTCCGGTGTCTCCACACCGTAGACTCAAGACTCATCTACTAAAGAGAAGTGATTGTACACCAACCTTCTGGATCAATCACCATCCTCGTGATGATCCTATGGTCAGGAGTAATTTATGAGTTAATAATGATTATTCATGTCTTAAATTTTCAACTCTTGAAAATATGAATTATCATTACCATTAACTCAAAGGATGTATCACAGACACTAAATACACATATGTGATAGAAAATAATTCATTTATTAATTTTAGTCAAAATTATAATTTTGCCCTTAGAAGTGTATTACAAGTGTCAGCCAATTCTGGCTTCTAGAGCATATATATCTAACACTCCTTTGATCAGACGAGCCATCAGTTTATGGCTTACTTCATCAGCAGCTGATGTCCATGATGAGATTCGAATTATTCGATGAATATCAAGTAGAAGAAGAAAGAATCTATCCAGGCTTGTGTCATCCGATTTAATGCTGCTGCATTGGAGGTTCAAAATCTGGATCAGTTTGTTGCAATGGCCGCACTCAAGGGTGGCCTTCAGAAGAATGATTTGCTATTTTTTTTGAAGAAGATGTACCTCAAAAAATTTATCAATCTGCTAGCTCAGGCTGAAGGATATGCCAGAGTGGAAGAAGCCTTCGAATTAAGAGATGAGAGAGCCACAGGAGAGCTGCAAGCGGACGAGTCTAGTAAACCCATGGCTGATGGAGGATCGAATAAAGTTCGACCGCGCTCTCAGACTCCTTTCGAGTGCGAGCGAGCCCGAACTCTTTCCCAAGCTCGTCATCAAAGAAGTCCTGATGGAAGGACGTGAAGAAGTTTTCCCTAGAAGGTTTCACAACTATGCCCCCTCAATGCTCCACAGACGCCGACCTAAAGCAAGAGAAGATCAATCAAGGGCGCTACCATAGCTAGAACTACCAATGAGGAAGGAACAACAAGGAGATTGACAGTCTTTCGATATCATCAATGCTATCTCTAGTGGGGCTTAGTACTTCGATAAGCCGCCATCTCTCAGCCTTAGAGCCAGGGGAAGCTTGCCCCAAATTGGAAAGATCCATATGAAGTAGAGGAGGTCATCCGGTTCGAAACTTATTGTTTGAAGAAGTTCGGAGGGACAATGCTTCCACGATCTTAAAACTCAGAGAATCTGAGAATATACTATCAAAAAAAAGTAATCAATAGTGGCCATGTTAGAAATAGGAGGAGAACCTCATCCTAATATGAGTAAGTCGAAGGTCTCATTCATTTTAGATGAGATGAGAGAAGAGATCCTGACAACGATCCTTATGTGCCTCGGCCACTCATTAGGAGCAGAAGGAGAATCTTATCCTAACGCGAGCAAAATTGAAGACCTCATTCATTTTAAACGAGATGAGGGGAGAGGCCCTCATAATGACCCTAATATGCCCCTATAGTTCATTAGGAACATGAGGAAAATCTCATCCTAACATGAGCAAAGTCGAAGGTCTCATTCATTTTAGGTGAGATGAGGGGAGAGGCCCTGACAATGGCTCTTATATGCCCCTACAATTCGTTAGGAATAGGAGGAGAACCTCATCCTAACGCGATCAAAGTCAAAGGTCTCGTTTATTTTAGACGAGATAAGAGAAAAGATCCTAACAACAGCCCTTATGTACTCCTACCATCCATTAGGAATAAGAGGAGAACCTTATCCTAATGCGAGCAAAGTCGAAGGCCTCGTTCATTTTAGACGAGATGAAGGAAGAGGCCCTGATAATGGTCCTTATGTGCCCCTATAACCTATTAGGAATAGAAGAAGAACCTTATCCTAGCACGAGCAAAGTCAAAGACCTCGTTCATTTTAGACGAGATGAGGGCAGAGGTCCTAACAACGGCCCTTATGTGTCCTTATAGTCCATTAGAAATAGGAGGAGAACCTCATCCTAATGTGAGCAAAGTCGAAAGTCTCATTCATTTTAGACGAAGATGAGGGGAGAAGCTCTGACAATGGCTCTTATGTGGCCCCTACAGTCTGTTAGAAATAGAAGGAGAACCTCGTTCTAACACAAGCAAAGTCGAAGGCCTCATTCATTTTAGATGAGATGAGGAGAGAGGCCCTGACAACAGCCCTTATATGCTCCTACCGTCCATTAGGAATAGGAGGAGAACCTCGTTCTAATGCGAGCAAAGTCGAAGGTCTCATTCATTTTAGATAAGATGAGAGAAGAGACCCTGACAATGGCCCTTATGTGCCCCTACCGCTCGTTAGGAAAAGGAGGAGAATCTCATCCTAATATGAACAAAGTCGAAGGTCTCATTCATTTTAGATGAAATGAGGAGAGAGGCCCTGACAATAGGTCCTTATATATCCCTACAGCCTGTTAGGAATAAGAGGAGAACCTCATTCTAACGTGAGCAAAGTCGAAGGCCTCGTTCATTTTTAGACGAGATGAGGGAAGAGGTCCTGACAATGATCCTTATGTGCCCCTACAGTCCGTTAGGAATAGGAGGAGAACCTCGTCCTAATGTGAGTAAAGTTGAAGGCCTCATTCATTTTTGATGAGATGAGGAGAGAGACCCAAACAACGGCCCTTATGTGCCCCTACAGTCCATTAGGAACAGGAGGAAAATTTCGTCCTAATGTGAGCAAAGTCGAAGGCCTCATTCATTTTAAACGAGATGAGGAAAAAGGCCCTGACAACGGTCCTTATGTGCCCCTACAGCCCATTAGGAATAGGAAGAGAACCTCATCCTAACGTGAGCAAAATCAAAGACCTCCAGTTATTTAAGATAGGAGGAGGGAAGAGGTCCATTCAACGGTCCGTCTGTACCCCTATTGCTATGTTAGAAATAGGAGGAGAACCTTATCCTAACATGAGCAAATTGAAGGCCTCGTTCATTTTAGACGAGGTGAGAAGAGAGGCCCCGACAACGATCCTAATGTGCCTCTGCAGTCTGTTAGGAATAGAAGAAGAACCTCATCCTAACATGAGCAAAAGTCGAAACCTCGTAGACCAAAGACATGGAGAAGGAAGAAGGTCGGTGGAGAATCCTTATCCATATTTTTTTATGACAATCTGACTACGTCAAATGCGAAAGGTAGAACCTTATCCCGATTTGCAAGAGAGGTCCAGGTTCAACGATCAGAACAAGCCCGGCATCCATAATGAGCTCGATGTCCGCCACAAGCAGCAAGAACGAAAATTCAGGATCGAAGATAAGATCTTCTCCGAGTTTCAACTTCAACGTCAACCTCGATTGAAGATAAAATCTCCTTCGAGCTTCAACATCAATGTCAACCTCAGTTGGAGACAAGATCTTCTCCAAGCTTCAACGTCGACTTTAACAGAAGATAAGATCTTCTTCAACCTCGGCTGGAGATAAGATCTTTTTCGAGATTCAACTTCAATGTCAATCTTGGCTGGAGACAAGATCTATCCTGAGCTTTAACTTCAACGTCAACCTCGGCTGGAGATAAGATCTCCCCCGAGCTTCAACTTCAACGTCAACCTCAACTGGAATAGGAGATAAGATCTCCTTCAACCTCGACTGGAGATAAGATCTCTCCTAAGCTTCAACATCAATAGGAGATAAGATCTTCTTCAACCTCGATTGGAGATAAGATCTCCTCCGAGCTTTAATGTCAATCTCAATAGGAGATAAGATCTCCTTCAATCTTGGTTGGAGATAAGATCTCCTCCGAGATTCAACTTCAACATCAACCTCGACTGGAGACAAGATCTTCCTCGAGCTTCAACTTCAACGTCAATCTCGACTGAAGATAGGATCTCCTCTGAGCTTCAACGTCAACTTCAATAGGAGATAAGATCTCCTTCAATCTCGATCGAAGATAAGATCTCCTCCGAGCTTCAACTTCAACGTCAACCTCGGTTGGAGACAAAATCTTCCCCGAGCTTTAACTTCAATGTCAACTTCGGCTAAAGACAAGATCTCCTCCGAGCTTTAACTTCAACGTCAACCTCAATTGGAGACAAGATTTCTCTCGAGCTTCAACTTCAATGTCAACCTCGACTAGAGACAAGATCTTTCCCCAGCTTCAACTTCAACCTCGACTGGAGACAAGATCTCCCCCGAGCTTCAACTTTAACTTCAACTTCAACCTTGGCTAGAGATAAGATCTCCTTCAATCTCAACTGAAGATAAGATCTCCTCCGAGCTCCAATCCTTCAACAGAAGATAAGATCTTCTTCAGTCTTGGCTGAAGATAAGGTCTCCTCCGAGCTTTAACCTGAATTGGTGCAGAGCCCGGAAGAGGACTTCGACAGTCACTTTTTTTGTACTTTCTTCCTTTGAATTTTAAACTCAAGAGTGAACGGACTATTATTGAGGATAAATCCCGCTTCCGCCAAAGTCTAGCCCGATGCTTAACCTAATGCAATTGAAGCCGGTAGCATAGGAATCAATTTCTATACCAATCGAAGTTACTATCTAGCAATGATTTTCGATGTCCAGATAGATCGAATGTATACAAAACAACATTCTTAGAACCTTGGCCCATGGTTACCATATAATTCATTCCTATGATCAATAATACTCAAGACAACTTCGAGTATGCTGTCAAACACTCATACAAATCATCTCTATTGTATCTCAAAATTTCATAAATCTCATGACACCTTACGAAGAATATCCAGGCTTAGGTTTTGCTAAATTAAAACACAATGAGATATTCTCTTTCTAAAGCTAATCAGGAGTGGTTAATTCCATCTTGACTCATACACCGACTTCACAAGTACTTGACTATACCCAAAAATCTTTCGAACCTATATTAGAAATATAAATAGTCTGGCACCAAAGTACAATAAGTTGCTTGCAAGTCACCATGGTGATCTTAGATCGGAGGAATACTTATATCCATTGGCCTTAGCTAGCTACTTTTGATAGTAGAGTGCTACATTGATCACGTTCAGTGCAGATGTACTCCTACATCTCACTTAGATGCCATATCAGTGTCTCCATACCATTTGGTTACGAGAATAACCAACGCATATGGCATACAGCGATTTACACTCAATAAATTATCGTTCTTATTAATAACTTACCATTTGATCGTGAATAATTTAAAAATTATTCGATAAATCCTTCTTTATCAATTGATTATAGTTCTAAGAACTTAACCATAATTTAGGAGTTCATTTAAGGAAGATAAAACTTTTATGATGAACCAGCTAAATAACTATTATTATTAGATAATTTATATACTAATTTCAATCATCTACTATTTAGATGATTGACTTTAGGACATATTTTCCAATAGGATCTGCTAAGGTTAAGAGGATTTGGTGATCGTTGGTGCAAATGGATACTAGACATTGTCTCTACTGCTAAATCCTCGCTTTAAATCAATGGTTCACTCAGACAGCCTTTTCAACATCGTTGAGGGCTACGTCAGGGAGACCCGCTATCCCCTTTTTTGATCGTTTTGGCTACTGATACATTGGATAGGATTCTTCAAATAGTAGTTAAAAACCACCTGCTAGAAGGGTTAGGAAGAAATGCAACATTATTTCATAGTCTTCAATATGCTGATGATACTCTTATCTTTTGTGGAGCATCATGTGACAGTGCCAAAGCATTAAAGTTCATCCTATATTCGTTTGAATTACTATCGAGTTTATGCATCAATTATCATAAATCAATAGTACTTGGCATCGATTTATCTCCAATGCACACTGCTCAGATAGCAAGAATTCTAGGAAGCAAACACTCTGAATTCCTTCTTACATATCTGGGAATGTCATTACGACAAACCAAGCTCAAATTAGGAGACTGGACATCGCTTTCAAAAAAGATCTTGAAAAAATTAGCTCGGTGGAATGGTAAACTCTTATCATTGGCAGGTCATGTGGCTTTCTTAACGCAGTTATATCACCTCTAATCACTTTCTGGATGACAAACTTCAACATACCATCGTATATAATCAAGCACATTGACAAAAGTAGATGCTCTTTTCTCTAGTATGGAGACAATCAATGGAAGAATGGCAAAAGTCTGCTTAACTGGGAACACTGCTGTAGACCAAAAAAGTTTGGAGGTTTGGGCGTCACTAATATCAAAACACTCAATCTGGTCTTGTCGCTTAGATGGTGGTGGAACATGTTTTGCCCAGAACCTAAGCCATGAAAATCGTTAATCCAATAATCATATTTCATAAATCGATCGATAGCATTGCAAGATATCAACCAACGACACCTTTTTGATTTCTGGAAAAGTGTTCAGCGACATATGGCAATTTTTAGATCCCTGGTCAGATTTAAGGTAGGCAAGGAAAATCAAGTTTTCTTCTGGAAAGACACCTGGATTCTTGACTATCCACTGAAAGATAGGTTAGTTAAATTGTTTGAATTAACACAACACCAAAAGACTTTGGTCTCAGAAGTTTTTGATTTTTCCTCTAACTTGATTAGCAGACTTGTCTCGGATAGGCTGGCCTTGCATCCTGACGTTCTCACACTCAACCAAATCGTCGCTGCAATAGACCTCTCCAGCGCTCCTGACAAGATAGAATGGAAATGGTTCTCTAACAGCAAATTTTCAATCAAAAGCTATGATGAGTTTCTACTAGATGGAGGTATTCGACCATTCTTCAGCACCATGGTATGAAAATTCAAAATTCCACCAAGAGTTTGCTACTTCCTATATCTCTGTAATCTAAATAAAATTCTCACAAAAGCAAACATGGCAAAGAGAGGTTGGAGTGGCAATCCTAAATGTACCCTCTATGCATGGCGACAATAGAATCATCGGATCAACTTTTTCTTCAATGTTCATACTCCAGATCAATTTGGTCTTCACTCCATAGCATACTTGGACTCCAAGATCTACCTGAAATGCAAGAACAACTCTGGAATATCTGGAGAATGCAACAACTAATGATAACATTAACCTCAAGCTTAGATACTCTAATAGTTGCTGGATTTTGGTGCATCTGGAAGGACCGTAACAAATGTGCTTTGAGTTTCATGCCTATCTCCATAAAGTTACACTTTTAAGAGTTCTCAGACTTTTCATGTTGTGGGCTAAATATTTACTCAAAACCGATGAAGAAAGATCTGATCCCGGATGCACAAGGATTCAAGGTTTACTTAACAGGTCACTCAACCAAGCTTACTAATTATACAGGAGGTGTTGGATGTAAAACTCCACAAAACAAGTATGCTCTACTTGTTTGCTAAAGAAAAAGACAGGTTTTCATTATGCAGCCACATGGATGTCGATCGGCAATGAATCTTCTGCTAGCTCTTTAGATCCCAGCTGCGGCTCTTGAAGCAATCTCTTTGACCAACCTGATCTTCTAATAAAGTCCCTTCTCCTGTTAAAATTTTTGCTTGCTCCCTCCGGTATTTATTATACCTATAATGTAACTACTTGTTGTGGCCAATCCTTCGCATTGCCTATTGCCAGAAAAGTGTACCTAAAAGGAAATCCAGTCTAATCAAAATTATTTTTAGTGGGGATCCTCCGATGCCTAAGTCAGAAAAGGATTGATGAACAAAGAAAAAGAGAAGTAGGGTCTTAACCCAGAATATTCCCCCTAAAATGTTTGATTTACCTTTCTTTTATAAGCGAATATAGAAGTAACCATTTGTAATGGTTAAAAATTATGGGGTCCTACTTATTCTAGCATTAAGTGAGCAGTTAGTGCTCACTATCTAATCATGAAGATGCCGTTACGTGCATTTTTCAACAAAGTTGTAGCTCCTATCGATAATGTGTTGACTGAAATGATCATATGTCGACTACTGATATTCTATCCGATTGACAGAGCTAGTGGCTTGGATGGTCGATCAAGAATCAATCGATTATCAGTCGGCTAAACGTCGAGAGTCGATATGATAATCATTGCGCGATCGATGGAAGACGATCAGATTAATTAACCGATAAATAATCGGTCATTCAAGAGTGTAGTCGATTTATAGTCATTCGTCATAAGTTGAGAATTTGTTATGTCTGTCGGACTCGTCATCTTTAAGTCGATAGAACTACTTATTCTGTAACTTGTCGATCATCAAATCGATGTAAGCAAAATTATAAACCTAACAGTTGCCCCCTATTCTCAAGTTCAGAATGGTTAGGGCACATGCTTTATCACGTGGTCTGACATTTTGAATATTGAGAGTATTTATCTTGGACTCCAATTTGGTGGCTTCTTTCTTTTCGGCATTAGTTATTATTCTACAAATCGAGGTTGCTTCGTAAGTTGTGCAGCAATTATTAGCACGTCTGATGAGGAGGATTTGACTATTTTATTGCTTCAAGGATCGTGCGATAATTATTAGCATGATTAGTTAGAGAAATGATTTGACAGTCTGACAATCTGGCGGATTTGATTTTGAATCAATTCGACGATGCCACGTGTTGCATTGCTACAAGCTATTGATTGCTATCGCAGATTGTGTTATCGTAATGCAATCTAAATGAAAGTGCATCGAAGGGTCCGAACATCTAAAGACCTAGATTTTGCCATGTGTCAAGAATCCTGGTAGTCTTATTTTTACTAAAGTAATCTTGACCGTTGGTGGTTCCTATATATAGAACCACTGTTACTCTTCTTAAACTTTTACGATGATTTTATCTTCTGTTGGTGTTGGAGCTCTGAGTCTTATTCTTCTTCTTGTTCTCACTGTTATTCCGAGTTTTCTTCTCATTTTTCGAGTTAGGCTCTCTATTCTTTCTTCTCCTAATCTCTAATTTCTTCTATAATGGCTAGTAAAGGTAGAGATAGATCCATAGGTGGCGATAGCCGACCATTTGGTTCGGTGATCATTTTCTCTGTCGACCTGGGAGCGGAGATTTCTTCATTGTCAAACTCTATTATCAGTCGACTCCAAAAATAATATCATATTTCGAAGCAATTTCAGCTCTTTACCCCTGGTCCGGAAGGTCGGGTATCTTCCCCACCGACCAGTCAGGTGGTATTTTACGTAGAAAATCTTAGGTTAGGTCTTCTTTTCCCAATCCTGGAGTTCATTCGAAATGTCTTGGATTATTATCGGATTTGTCTGGCATAGCTTGTACCGAATTTCATTCGAATTCTAGTCTTTTTTGCTCTTCTTTATCATTCGATTCCGACCATTCCTCATCTCCCCTTATTTCGTCCTTTCTTCACCCTTCATCCTCATCCCAAAACTGATGGCTGATGGATGTTTGCCCCGAGAAAGAAACTTTTTTTTTATTTTGAGTCTTCCATCATCCATCCACAATTGGAAGATCCAGTTCTTTTTTGTATTCTCTACTCTTTTCTGAGGTTTTTCGTTTATTTGTGAGACTCCAAACACCAATCTGAATGATAACAATTGGATCGATCCAGCTGATCAAAAGGACTTTTTGAAGTTGAAGGACATGAAAGTTCCGACGCAAAAATATTTGCGGACTGATCACACCTTATATCAGGTCGGTCTTGCTCCAACGTCGACTGCTAGTATAATCCGATGTATATTTTTACTTTGTTTATGGCTCCTCTTTCATTTGACCAACTTCTATTTTTATTCTCAGCCATGCGTCCTTCATCGACTCTTTCGATGGCTGATATTCACCGACTTATGAGAAAGCATAAATCAATTACTGGCGAAGGATCATCAAGAGCTACCAAAAAATAAAAAGCTGATGTTCCAGTGGCAATAGTAATTCCACCGTCTGACATTTCGTCGATCGAATCCATTCTGACCGACATTCGATCGATCGAAACATCTCGCATGGCCGGAGTAGTCATCTCATCGGCCCTAATCCAATATGCATCAGTTTTGGTGCCAGTTGGAGATATGTCGATAGGAGCTGTGCCTGCCATTGAAGAAATGGTTGCTGACGTCGAGATCGTTGAGCCCCCAGTGGCACCAGTGGAGCCAGCAACTTCTCGAGCACCGTCAATGTCTAAGTTGAATTAGAGGGGCAGAGGTCGATTGCTTCTTCGGGACCAGCCACTCCTGACTAGATATCAGATCTGTTCAATCAATCGATAGCTCATTGGCTGAGAAAAGCTCTTGCATCATCGACTGCTAGTGAAACTCTGATGGATTCAGAATCCATCAATGTTCATGTTCCGCTAGAAGAGTCAGCTTTGACAAATTCGATATTGGTGAAGTGGCTGATCGAAGCCATCCTTCTTCCATCTGATAGAAAAAGTCAAAAAGATCGTACTCTAAATAACATGTTTTCATCGTTCTACACTTCATTTATCATGGTAAGTTATTTTCTTTTCCTTATATCTTTTTTTCGTTGCTTATCTTCTTCTTTTTTCAGGCAGCGCATGGCATGGTGGAGCTGGACAGGTTCATGCACAACTTCATCAAAGTATGCCTTGATTGGAAAAATAAGGCAATGGTAGTCGTTAGAGAGAAAAATGCTACCCTTCAGCGTCTCCAGGCTGCCACCATCAAAATAAGAAGATGGAGGAAACGAAGAAGAAGAAAGATGCAAAAATCTCCCACCTAAAGATCGAACTAGAGTCGGTGCAAGGCGCTTGTGAGTCGGCACAAGCTGGTCTCAAATCGGCTCAAGCTGATTTAGAGTTGGCTTTGAGCAACTTAGATGCAGTGCGTGTAGAGTTGGGAGCTATACGTCTTGAAGTTTTGTCGCTCCAGAGGGAGAAATCATTGAAACTCAAGAGTCTCACATTTGAAAGAAAAGACGTGAAGCAAGTCGGTTTCGCAAGGAGCGTGACGACTATGCTTCAGAGTTGGAGGAAGAAAAGAAGAAGCGGCAGTCTTCCGAAGAAGAGATTGCCCCACTTAAAGCGGCCATGGATCGGACGAAAGAGCAAGCATTGAAAGAGTTCCGAGGGTCAGAGGAATTTAAGAAGGAACTTATTGCAGCCAGCCATCTTGCTTACAGGATCGGATATGAAGATGGTTGAGATGCGGTCGGCCAATTATATCCAGACTTAGATTTGACTCAGGTATTCCCTCCTGATTCTGACGAAGAAGATGGATTAGCTGATGATGTCCCAATCGATCAAGCGGCTCCGAAGGCACCGACAGAAGAGCCTATTGTAGCTTCAGAACCTTCTTCGATTGAAGAAGAAATGGCATCGATGATGACGATTATTAATGCAGTCGTCATCGATGATTGATCTTTTTTATCATTTTTCTTTTTATTTGTCGGATGAATCCGACTTTTGTATTTTGGCTTTAACCGATATTTGTGTAAAAACTCTTATATGATAGCATGAAAGATTTTTTCAAACTTTATTTTTCTATATTGAATGGTGAAAATTTTCTAAGTGTTGAAAATTTTTTCAAAGTGTTGAAGAATTTTCTTTTTCTGTAGTCCAATCATCGAATATCAAGCTGACTAATCAATAGATATGTCGTCTAATCGAACATAAGTCGGTATGATTTTTGACACAAGATTCTTGTGCATTTAATAAACGGGGGCAAGCCAAAAATCTTTCGACCGATCGAAGTGTGGTCTGTAAATTTTCATCAAGTGGGCATAGAATTTCGCTCAATTATGGTTGAATCTGTGATAAATGGTGGTAAGCTGAATATCATTCGATTGACCTGAGTCAAATTCGTATTGTTCCCATCAAGTGGACGTAGAATTTCGCTCAACTATGGTTGAGTCTATGATAAACGATGGTAAGCCAAATATCCTTCGATTGACCTGAGTCAAATTGGTATTATTCCCATCAAGTGGGAGTTGACTCCCACTCAAACTTGGTTGAGTCGGCATAGCCTTTCGTCTAGCCATAGCTAAACTATGGTAATTTGAATTATCCAAAAAATAAGTCGGTAAGTTGTAGAAAGTCGATAAAAAGTCGGATCTAAATCATTTTATTTCATTACAAATACTTGGACAACTTCATTGGTAGTACATCCTTATATTATCCGCATTCCATGTTCTTGGAATAGTCATTCCATTGAGAGTTTTAAGTCGGTATGCATCCGGATGGAGTGTCTCGATTACTTGGTAGGATCCTTCCCAATTCGGAGACAGCTTTTCTTGATCCAAAGGTTTTGATACTTCTGCTTTTCTAGGGACTAGGTCACTAGGAAGAAACATTTTCGACTTGACCTTCATGTTATAATAGCGAGCAACTTTTTGCTGGTATGCAGCCATCCAGATTTGGACATCTTACCAAACTTTAAGTAGTAAATTTAAGTTGACTCTTCTTGACTCAGAGTTCTCCAGTTCCATATAATGTTCGACTCTCATTGATGGCAGACCGATTTCAACTGGGATTACTACTTCGGTTCCATAAGCCAAATTGAACGACGATTCTTCCATCAGAATGCAAGGGGTTATCCAATATGCCAATAAGATCGAATGTAGTTCTTCTACCCATAGGCCTTTTACTTCGTTTAGTCATGTTTTGAGTCCATGTAGAATTGTCCAATTCATGACTTCTATTTCACCATTGGATTGAGGGTGACCGACAGATGTTAGTTTGTGCATGATATAAAACTTTGTACGAAAGTTTTTGAAATTTTGATCATCAAACTATCATCCATTATCGGTGATGATGGTGTGCGGCAATCCAAATCGGTATATGATGGACTTCTGAACAAAATCTTCCATCTTGCTTTCGATGATTTGTGCTAGTGGTTGGACTTCTATCAATTTGGTGAAGTAGTCCACTGTGACCACCAAAAACTTTCTTTGATCCGATGTTGGAGGGAAAGGGCCAAGGATACCTATCCCTCATTGTGCAAATAGCCAAGGTACAATAATGGATGTCAATCGACTTGCTGGTTGATGTTGAATGTTAGCATACTTCTAGCATGGGTCGCACTTTCGCACAAAATCGACTGCATCTTTCTTCATGGTCGACCAGTAATATTTTTATCGCAATACTTTATAGGCCAATGATTTACCTCCTAAGTGATTTTCGCAAACTTCTTCATGGACCTCTCGAAGGGCATAGTCGACATTAGTCGGTCCTAGGCATTTAAGCAGTGGAAGTAAGAATGACCTTTTATATAGATGCCCGTTCATTAGAAAGTATTGCGAAGCAGACCATCGGAGATGTTTGGCCTCTAGAGAATTATCGGATAAGGTTCCATCGGTTAAGTATTTAACGATTGGATCCATCCAGCTGGGTTCGTCATTTATTTGTAATATCTTTTCAACTTTATCAATACTTGGCCGTTCGAGATATTCAATGAATGTCCGACCAAGTAAGTTGGAGAAAGTTGTTGCAAGTCGGAAGAGCGCGTCGGCTCGAGCATTTTTCATTCTCAGAATATAAGAGATCTTAAAATATCTGAACATTGATATGAGATCGTTGTCTTTTTGAAGGTACTTCACCATAGTCGGATCTCGGGCTTCATATTCGCCCTTAATATGTCTGATTATCAGTTGTGAGTCGGTAAACACTTTCAAATCATTAACATCGAGCTCCTTGGCAATTCTCAAGCCAGCTAACAATGCTTCATATTCGGCTTGATTGTTGAATGTCTTAAAGTTGAACCAAAGGGCATATTTGATAATGGTTCCTTCAGAGTTAGTAAGGATGAGATCGGCACCACTTCCTTGAACGTTGGATGCTCCATCGACGTGAAGTATCCAGGTTGATTCAAATTTGCTCTCAGTACTTTCCTTTATTCGTGATTCACTATTGGGTTCTTGTCCTGGTTTGTCGTCGGTGGCTGTGCATTCAACGATAAAATCAGCTAAAACTTGTGCCTTCATCGATGGCTGGAGGCGATATTGAATGTCAAACTCACTGAGTCAGATCGCCCATTTTGCCATTCAGCCTGAGGTGTCTGGTCGGTGTAGAATTGCTTTCAAAGGTTGTTTGGTTAACACCACAACTGAATGGGCTTAGAAATATAGTCGAAGTCGTTGGGTTGAAATGATCAAAGTATAGATCAACTTTTCTACTTTTGAGTATCGAATTTCGACATTATGAAGCACCTTACTAGTATAATATATCGATCGTTGAATCCAACTTTCATCTTCTTGGATAAGGACTGAACTGACCGCTTCTGTCGATGTTGCTATGTAGAGATATAATATCTCTCCGACTTCTAGCTTTGCCAGGAGTGGTGGAGACGTCAAGTATTTCTTCAAGTCTTTGAATGATTGTCGATATTCATCGGACTAAGTGAAATCCTTCATCTGTCATAAAGTCTTGAAGAAAGGGAGACATCTCTCAGCCGATATTGAAACGAATCGACTGAGAGCGGCAATTCTTTCGGTTAATTGTTATATCTCTTTCTTAGAAGTTAGATGCTTCATATCAATAATTATCTTTATTTTTTCTAGATTAGCTTCGATTCCTCGTTGCGACATGAGAAATCCCAAAAATTTTTCAGCAGTTATGTCGAAGGTACACTTAGTCGGATTCAATTTCATTTGATGTCGTCGAAGTGTGCTGAAGGCTTCTTCTAAATCTTGAATATGGTCATTAGTTTGAATGCTTTTTACCAGCATGTCGTCGATGTATACTTTCATATTTCATCTGATTTGATCTTTAAATACTTTGTTGATCAGTCGTTGGTAAGTTGCTCCGACATTTTTCAAACTAAATGGCATTACTTTATAACAGTAAATGCCTTTATCGGTTGGTATCATTCAAATTTGATTATATCCAGCGAAGGCATCCATGAAGATCAAGAGTCAGTATCCTGATGTGGCATCGACCAATTGATCTATTTTCGATAGAGGAAAGCTATCCTTCGGGCAGGCTTCATTTAAATTGGTATAGTCGATGCAAATTCGTCATTTTCTATTGGCCTTTTTTACCATCATGATATTTGCTAACCAGTCGAGATAGTATGTTTCTCTAATGAAGTCGACAGCTAGAAGTTTGTCTACCTTTGCATCAATGGTTTTCTACCTTTCAGAGGTGAATGGCTTTTTCTTTTGTCTCACCGATTTGATCTTTGGATTGATGTTCAATCGATGAGTTATTATTTCTAGAGGTATGCTTGCCAAGCAAATATGTCGATGTTGGCCCTTAGCAGACCCATCAGTTGATCTCATTCTTGGTTGGACAGGCACGATCTAATTGAAATAATTTTTGTTGGATCCGATTTCTTTAAAGGGATCGATACCAATTGTTCTGTTGGTTCTTCTCTTTCTTCATTCTCCCTTTGATCAAGCTTATCAATTGTTAGAGGGTCCTCCAGTTTTATTCCTTCGGTGGAAATCATGAAGCAACGTCGCACTAGTTGTTGATCCCCACGCATTTCGTCAACTCCTTGTTGGATAGAAAATTGGACTAATAGGTGGAAGGTTGATACCATAGCTCTTAAGATATTTAACGCAGGTCGTCCAAGTATAGCATTATAAGCTGAAGGAACTCGGGCGACCATAAACATAGCTTGAATTATATTTTGTTGGGGTTCTATCCCTATATTGAGGAGGAACGTGATTTCTCTTTCCATATTGACTACATCTCCAGTGAAGCCGACTAATGGCATTGAACTTTTTCATAGTTGATCTATCGACAATCATATTTGAGACAAAATCAAGTAAAACAAAATGTCGATTGAGCTTTCATTATCTACAAGTATTCTTTTTACATCATAGTTTGCTATCATTGTCGACACAATGATAGCATCATTATGGGGGGTTTGAATTTTCTGTACATCATCATTCAAAAAAAGAAATTACATTGTCTTCGTGGCATTTCTTAGCTGATTCTTCTTCGAAAGTTACCCTCCAGCCTCTTGATCGTCCAGAGATCATGTTGATAACTCCCACCATCGGTCGATTGTAGTTCAGCTCTTCAGATCGGCGTTGAGGTTGTTGGTCGACTGGAATCGGGGCTAGAGCGTCGTGTTGATATTTACCAAGAAAATCATGATGGATCAGGGCCTCAATTTCATCCCTGAGTTGGATACATTATTCGATGTCGTAACCATGATCACGATGGAATCGATAGTACTTTTTTCGATTGTGATTTCTTGGTGGTGCCTTCATCGGTGGAGGGTGTCGAAGGTAGTCGTTGCCCTTGATCTTCATCAATATTTAGGCTCGAGGAGCTACCAACGGAGTGTAGGAGTCATATTTGGTGTTGAATCTATTCAGCCTCGAACTTGGATGGGGCGGCGAAGCTTTTCTGTCGGCCAATTACCGACTTGATTCGGTAGAAGCTCCGCTTATTTTCTATTTTTTCTTCTGACCTTTTTCTTCTATTTGGCACCGATTAGAAGCACCTTCATCCGCACGAATATGTTGATACGTGTGGTCTAAAAGTTCTGCATAGGTTCGAGCATGGTTCTTATTCAAGAAATGAACCGGGATCTCCTCAGACCTCTCTTCATGGTCAAAATTGCCATATCTTCATTGAGATTTTTGACCTTAAGTGTGGCCGCGTTGAAATGCGCCACAAAATTTCTCGACGTCTCTCCCTCATTCTGTTTGATGGAGAAGAGAGTATCGAACGTTCGTGGCATCCTTCGACTTGTACTAAAGTGTGCCACGAGCAAACTTTCTAGCTGCTCGAAAGAGGATATGCTTTTCGACTGAAGCCCAGCATACCAGACTCGAGCAGCTATCCAAAGAGTAGCCGAAAAGCCTTTACAAAAGAGGGCATCAGTAACCTCAGGATCATCATGAGAGTTTTATAACTCTACAGATGATCATCCATATCTATGGAGCCATCATATAGCTCCATCTGCGGTATTTTGAATCGAGAGAAAATCGATTTATTCATTATTCATCGAGAAAATTGGGGGGGGGGGGGCGATTGGATGTTGAGGTCGTTGGGACCCCCCTTGTTATTCACCTGCAGTCGGGCGAGTTGACGGTCAATTTCTTTGAACTTTCGTTCATAGTCGTCGATCCATTGCTGCAAGTATCCAGGGGTAGAATTTTCTAAAGAAGTTGATGATGAGAAAGTCGACGGCAGTCATGGTCTCTTCCCCTTCTGGACACTATGTTGGAAGGAGGGGAAGCTAGCCATTGAGAATGATGGGTGGCATGTCGTGAGTGACGTGCCGATGATGCATCATCGCAATGAAAATATCGTACCGACCATCGCTCAGGTGATGGAGATAGAGATCACCGTGGGAAGCGGTGATTGTGCCTAGATGGCACTACATGTGCTGGTTGTTCTTTCGCCACCAATTGTTGTTGTTATTATTGTTGGAGGCCGTGCACTACCTCTGTTAGGACTTTCATTTACTGTATCATTGTAGTGAGTTATTGAGCTTAGGCATTCATTATAACAGCTGGACATGACTCTACCACTGAAGGTGAAGGTGAGAGCTCTTTCCGACAGAAAGATTGCCTGGTGGAACCAAAGGAATGCTGGGCTCGTATTTTCAGCATAATTGCTTTTTAGAATGATTTATTTTTCTTCTGACCTCTCCTTCCTGATGCGCCAATCTATTACGGTCAATCCTTCGCATCGCTTATTATCGAAAAAGTATACCTGAAAAGAAGTCCGTTCTGACCGAAATTATTTTTGGTGGGGACCCTCCAATGCCTAAGTCAGAAAAGAATTGATGAACAGAAAAAAAGAAAAGCAGGGTCTCAGCCCAAAATATCCCCCCCTAAAATGTCTGATTTATCTTTCTTTTATTTGCGAATATAGAAGTAACCATTTGTAACAGTTAAAAATTATGGGGTCCCACTTATTCCGGCATTAAATGAGCAATTAGTGCTCACTATCTACTCATGGAGATGACATTATGCGCATTATTCGGCAAAGATGTAGTTTCTGCCGATAATGTGTTGATCGAAACGATCATATGTCGACTACTGGTATTCTGTCCGATTGACAAAGCTGGTAGCTTGGATAGTGGATCGAAAATCAGCCAATTATCAGTCGACTAAACGTTGAGAGTCGATATAATGATCATCGCGCAATCGATGGAAGATGATCGAATTAATTAACCGACTAATAATTAATCATTCAAAAGTATAGCTGATTTATAGTCGTTCACCATAAGTCAAGAATTTGTTATGTCCATCGGACTTATCATCTTTAAATCAGCAAAACTACTTATTTCATAACTTATCAATCATCAAATCGATGTAAACAGAATTATAAATTCAATACTATTTATTATTCTAATATTTTTTTTTGAATTAGGTCACTCTAACTAAAAAAAAAAAAAAAAAAACCCTCGAGACGGATCGTGAGAAAACCTGCCTTTTTCCTCCTTGCCAATGTGATGGGAGGTGGCAACCAGCAACTCTCTCCCTCCTCCACATCCCCGCCGCCGCCGCACCCCCCCCCCCCTCTCTGCCCGGAATAGAGAGAGAGAAGGAAAGGGCGGAGGGCCGCCTGCAGCCTTTTCCCTATGAGAGAGAAAGAAAGGATGCGACCTGCGAGGATCGTGGTTGGAACCCAGGATGCGACCTGCGAGGATCGTGATTGGAACCCACGGGTTTTAAGAAAAAATAATAAACTAAATTGTGATAAAACCTGAACTAGTTGCGGGCCTTGCGGCAATATATATGACATTTATTACGGGAGACACCATAATCGATTCTTTCGCAGAAATCATAACTTTTAGTCTGGTACATGCTTCTTTTAATCCGGTCCATGTTTCAATGTTCGTTGGAATCGGTCGATTAGCTAAAACTTAGAACGACTTTAAAACACAAAACAGTGTAGCTAACAACAATTTTACAGAAAATTTTTCACATGTTAGATCTGATAAACTCAAACACGGGGATTAACTCAAACTTAATATGAGAGGTGTTACACATAACAGCCTAACTAACCCTAAAATTTTAGATGAGCACCGCGTGGTAGTCTGGAACCACACCCAGCGCACGACTGTAATTACATAAGACTTACTGCAGTGTTTATAAACCTTCATAATATTGATGAATTATAAAGAAAAACATATCTGGGTATTGGGCCTTCTCTCAGGTACTTTTGTCTCGATTTTCTAGGCAAACCTGGCGCATTTTCCTCCTTTTCCCGGTATTTTAAATATCCAAATAGCCTGTTAAGAACCTTGCTCCACAGTATTTTATAATTCTTTAATACCTTATATTACTCACAAAATGCTTATTCATGATATCGAGCAAAGTTTCCCAACTTCACTAAAATTAACTAGAGTCCACATTGTATGTCACATAGCACATATTGGATTTTAGATATCTTAAATTGGTCATCTAAAGTTGCAGGCATGTTCAGTCTGCTTTTCCTGTCTCCATATTTCCAAAAATCTGAAATCAATCTATTTAATCTCTTTCTTGAAGAATGACACTCGCGAGTCGTTGAAATTGTGTTGGCAAGAAACATTTACATGGCATTTCTTGAATGCTAAAGCAAAACAAACAAAAAAAATTGACTGCATAAGGTTCTAGCACTTACTTAAAGACTGTAAAAAAGAAGAAATTATTATGCCCAAAAATAGACCATCTAAATCGTATGGTGAATAACACGCCACACTAAGCCTTGTATTTCACGAATTCTCAATTACACGTTATCCATCATACACATGCTCTGAGATTTGTGCGGATCTATTTCCCGTGAGAGAAGAAAAACTAGTTAATATTATGGTATATCATGGCGCTTTTTATGAATGGTATAATGGTGCAGCTAGCAACATAAATTTAATAAATAAAACTTTTTGTATCCTCGTGAATTTCATCTTTCATTTGTTACATTTGTATGAATCCGCTGTGCACCATATGCCATCCATGGACGATGGATGGCTGCACGTAATTACATGTAACAAGCATGCATCTACATGAGTGGCCATTCATTGAGTGATGAATGATATGGTGTATGGTAGAGGATCCACGTGGTTGTTTGAATCAGCTATCTTTTATTATTACTGTTGTGCGGATAGGGGGTGGAGAGATGGGGACATGCCTTTTTTTATTTTATTTTTTTTATGCTTTCTTTCTTCTTCTTCTTTTCCAGCCGGTTATGCATTTTGTTCTATCTTGAGCCTAATTAATTAACCAAGGATGGGACCTATGTACCATTAATTTCAGATCAGCATGAGAAATTGATGCAATCTCTTTCACAAGCCAGAAAAATAAATGAAAGCCTGGTCGCCGACACCAAATTTCACTCTCAAACCTCCATTTATTCAGTAATAATTTTCACTTTTTACACAGAGAGCATTTCTCAAAGAAGACGGATATCTGCATCATGTTCTACAGGTAGCTAGCTATGTATCATGTGGGACCCTCAAGCCTTGACATCAGCCTGGTAGGCGTCCTTGAACGAGTTCTTCCTCGCTGCAGCCAGCACCGTCTTGTCCGCAACGATGAAGTATGCCGCCCCCGCCGCTGCATGCAGCCAAAATCCCATGCTTCATTAATCATATATACAACAAGCTTGTATTTGTTACCGCAGCCATATATATATATATATATAATATATATATATATATATATATATATATATATATATATATATATATATATATATATATGTATGTATGTATGTATGTATGTATGGGACCAATCAAGAAGAGAAGTGCTTGAAAACCTGATGAAACGATGAGGGCCTGAGCTGTGGGATTGAGGAAGGACCTCGCCCATGGGATCATCCTCACGCTAGCCAACTAATTTTATTTTTATTTTTTTAAAAAAAAGGTAACATTCTCAGATAGACCCGTACAAGTAAGGAATACATGTTGCACAATTAACTCAGACGATAATATGGAATGACTGTGGAACTTGAGATCGATGCTTACAGTGGGGATGGCCGAAGCAACGGTTGCCACCATGGCCGCCTTGGCTCCCGCGACAACTCCCTCTGCCCCAGCAATTCCAACAAAGAGATCGAACTCCATCCATGAGATTAGTGATGTCGAGGAAACTTGAATGTATATCAAATGTATCCTTGCCAGCTTGGTGGTAAATTAGAGGGACAAGAAGCTAGCTACCATAAGGGATGAACAAGGACAGTTTATTTTTATCTCCATTAATTGTGTAACATCTGGGACCAGAATGGTACTTATGTGACGGTAACAACAACAGCTAGCTTACAGGACAACGACTCACCGTGGGAGCAGCGCTTTGCCATGGCCAGCTTCTGATCCAGAGAGGAGCGAGAAATGGAACCCATTCTTCCTCCTGAGGACGATCTCTAACTTGGGGATGGGTGGAGGGGAGCTTTCAAGGTCAAAGTCTTGGGCTTGTGAGGCAAGGAAGGGAGATGGGTGCCTCCTTATAGGCCCTGTGTGGGTGGGGGAACAGAGCTGCAGCTGATGGTTTTCGGTTGGAATGCTGGAGGCTCTGGTGGGTCGTCGCTTGTTTTGCTCCCCAGGTCCAGTGGAGGTTTGGCAGCAAATCCAGTCCTAGTCTCAGGACGCCCCTCAAGTTGCAGGGAATAACAATTTGCATGCCCCCGTGCTTTGAAAGATCGTAAGTTACAGTAGGTTAAAGTTTAATAAATAAAATGAAACTTTAACAAATAACTACCAAAAAAAGACTAACAACTCATATGGCATTCATGATTCCTTGTTGCCTATTCTTTTCTAAACATTTCTTTGGCTGCATGCAATTTTATTGAAAGCTCAAAATTATTTAGTTAATTTATCCAAGATTTACAAACAAGGATAGAATTGCAAGTTATCGGAACCTCAATCTTGCTATTGATCTATTTATTCTTCAAATTAGTTTTGAAACAAACAAAATTGAAGCTAGCCTAGTCTGGACTCATTAATCTAATAGTTTTGACATCATACTAAACCAACTCAAAATTATAGAACCATTTCTAATATATTATATAAAATTTTTGAAGAATATATAAAGTTAGATAATTAAAAAATAGTTCATTATCTTTTTTCGATGGCAGTTTCATCTTTGTTGGTTGCATTAAAAATTCTTCAAAAATAGAATCTACCAAAGAACTAATACAAATTAAAGTAATCATCCTTGATTTTAAATGTCATTACTAGAAGTCATTTGGTACACTATGATGCGGAAATTTAATTTCCACTTCAGACTTTTTTTTTATTAATGAAATTTAAAATGCTTGATGATTATCATATCACATATGATGTATCAAAAATTATTTATGCTTCATTTTACAAACAATAAAATTTGTCATGCATGGTAGATAAGCGGAATAGGCCAACTCATGCTTACCATTACCTCAATTTTAATGTATCAGAATCTCAATGTACCTTCTTTTTACAATTTTCCCATCTTCTATTTAAATTGAGATAAATCAAAATCTCAAATTAGAATTTAGAAGTTCTATAAGTACATGGTTTTTTCCTAACATAGTATTTTGAACTTTAAACTGGTTGGTTAACAAAGATTTTTCAAATCAAACAATGTTATATCGTGATTTTTTTTTTTAAGATTCACTGTTTTTATAGAAATAATAAGTTTTAAGAAATATGGTATGCCACGGAGAAGAAAATGTGATGACATGGTGTTAGGTTTTTTTCGTAAATATTGTTGGAAAGAGGGGTTTTTATCCTTTCGTGCTTCGTGCCCGGCCGCTTCTGTAACCTGCTAAGAAGACTGGCGTTATATATTATCTACTCCCAGGCCGCAACCTCGATGACACGAAGAAGAGCCTGAATTAGAAAAAGGAGGACCGACTTTTTTCAGACGTGGGAACTTGAGCATTGGGAAAAACGGTGGGTTCGTATATTATAACGTCTCCGATATGATGGCACGTGTCACCGTCAAAGATCCGTTCAGCACCCAGGAAAATAAAGTTGTTGGACCAGCAGGCGGTTTTTGCTTTCGACGGGCCATAGAGTAGCGCTGCAGGAGGATCCCTCACGCCGAAAACGTAGTCCGCATCTCCATCCTCCACTGTACCATCACAAAAAAAACTAGTACAGGGTATGGAGGAAAGGTTGGCTGGGAATGGATATGAGGCCCACATGCCAGTGGCAACCATGTGACAACTATGGTATATTTCTTAGGATTTTTTTATTACTTTTTTAATATTTAATTTTAAAAATATGGCTGCTTTAAATTTAATTTCAAAACTATCATTTGAAACTGATATTTTAAATGATGATTTTATTGACATCTCAGCTGGACACAATCAACTGACGTAGCTCAATGAAATTGTCAATAATAGTGGGCAACTGGCGAGTCTAGTTAAAATCACCGATTGAATTGGCAAGTTCAAACTCGTCGATTGGACTGACAATTTTAGATGAACTCACCACTTCAATCAGTAATTTTGTTACTTCTTTTTTTCATTCTTGATAGAGGATGGCTTGAATAGAAATAAATGGGAGTGGAGGTAGGAGGATCGGACGATGAATGGAGAGAGAGGAATGCGAGCTGGGGGAATCGGATGGAGGACGGAGGATGGAGGAAGAGGGACACGAGCCAGGAGGGCGATGGAGGAAAGAAGGGGGATGCGATCAGGGGCAGGAGGACTGGACGGGGGAAAGAGGGAGGGGGATGCGATCACGAAGGGGAGAAAGGTTTTTTTTTTGGCATACAGAGGGGGAGAAGGTGTGCTTGCCGATGGCAACCGATGGTGGGGACCCAGCGGGGGTGTGGAGGTAGCCATGGCGCGGGGGCGAATGGTAGGAAGGTGTGGACGGAGGGGGAGGAGGACACGGGGCCGAGGGAAGGAAGAAAGTATTTTTTTTAATGCTTAAAATTTAAAAAAATAAATAATAAAATAATAAAATAAGAAGGAAAGGATTATTTTTTAATAATAAAAAAATAAAAAATAAAATAAAATAAAATATTTAAAAATATCTAATTAGATTTAAAAAATATTAATAAAATAGTATTTCTAAAAAATAAATTTAAAAAATATGTGGGTGGGTTCTCTGGATCTTAAGCATTTTTTTTTCAAATTTTTTTCTTTTCATTCTTCTTCTTTTATGAATTTACGTTGAACACCCACACCTCTCCTTTAGCACCATTCGCGGCTCCCCTGCACGGCCGCTACTCCTCCACCTGCACCTATATATTTTTTAAAATTATTTTTTAAAATTAAAATAATTTAAAAAATTTAAAAATAATAAAAATTTATTTTTAAAAATAATTTAAAATAATTTTTATTATTTAAAAATTATTTTTTAAAATAATATTTTTTAAAATTATTTAAAAAATATTTTTAAAAATAATATTTTCTTTTTTCTTTTTTTCTAAATTATTTTTTAAAATTAATATTTTATTATTATTATTACTATTATTATTATTATATAAAAATATAATAATTTGAAAAAGGAAGAAAAGTGCTTAAGGTCCAGAGAACTGTCAGTGGAGTTGGGAGGCACTTTTTTAAATTATTTTCTAGAATTATTTTTTTTAAAATAATAATAAATATTAATTTTCTAAAAATATTAATTTTAAAAAATAATTTAAAAAATAAATGCCTTCCAACTCCATCGAGGAGTGTGCTCGAGAGTTGGATGAATTCTTTGGACCTTAAGCATTTTTTAAATTATATTTTAAAAATAATTTATTATTATTATTTTAAAAAAAATTTCTTCTTTACGAATATCCATATCTCTACTTGGTACTATTCACAACTTCTTCACTCGTGGCTTTGCACCGAACACCCAAACCCTTCCACCGGCATCGTCCATGGCTCCTCCACGCAGTCACCACTCCTCGATGCCATCCGTATATTTTTTAAATTTATTTTTTTTAAAATAATATTTTATCAATATTTTAAAATTTTAATTTATTATTTTATTTATTTATTATTATTTTTATTTTTAAGTATTTTTAAATAAAAAAACTCCCTTTCCCTTTTCCCTTTGTCAGCTGAAAAAAATAAAAAGAAAGAAAAGAAAAAAAAAAAAAAAGAAAAGGAAAGGAAAACCCCCCCCCCCCCCCCCCCCCCCCCCCTCCGGGCGGGTCCCCATCGGTCACTGTCAATCCTCGCGCCCCTTTCCTCCTTCGTCCATGAAATAAAAAAAATAAAAAAAAAATCTCCCTCCCTCCCCTCCGCCATCGTACCCTAACCTCTCTTCCCCCGCGCCTTTTCCTTGCGGGTACCCATCACCATCCTCTGACTGGGTCTCCATCGGTCACCACCACCCTCCATGCCCCCTTTTCCTTCATCCTGCACCCCCCACTCCCCGACCGGGTTCCCGTCGGTCACCCCCCACCTCCTTCGGGTGACCAGTCACCACCGCAAACCCCTCCACCCCCCGCAACCCCTCGATGCCCCACCCCCTTCAGGTCCCCTCCACCCCCTATCAAGCCCTCCCTCTCGCCCCCTCCGTCTACTACATCAAAAGCAAAAAAAAATATATCCTTCAGCATTCATGGCCCCTTCTCCCCGCCCTCCATTCGGAAATAAACACAAAAAAAAAATGATGAACTTGTCGCTCCAAGTGGTGAGTTCAATGAATTCGCCACTCCATATTTAATGCCATGTCAGATATCTATTTGGCAAAGAAATTGCTGCTTGAAGTGGCAATTTCTATGTAGACGATGGTTTTGAAAATAAGTTAAAAAAAAAGATGGTTTTGGAAATGATAAATAAAAAAATAATAAATTAAAAAAATCCATGTTTCCTATCCAGCATTTTATGGAAAATTTTGGCGCAGGCAACCTTGGGCGATGTTTTTTAAACCTTTAAAGCTAAATCTCATACAGACATCAAGATGGGGTCAAGATCATTTATTCTATATATTAGAAAAACTAAAGTTCAATTATCCTAGGATTTAATTCTCATAATACTCATTTAATAATTATAATTATATGAATTATTAAAAAATATCGATCAATATTGATGTAGAACAAGTTTCTATGAATTTTCTTAAACGGTGGTGTGAGACATGGCCTAATTTAGTGATCCTAGCTAAGATATATTTTCTCATTATAATTAATCGGATATTATTTCTTTAATTAGTGGATTTTATTTTGATTTACGCACTTTCCTTGCTAGCAAGTTTCTTATTTTAGAGGGAGAAAATCTTTATAGTAAGCTTCTTGTTAGAATATCTCTATAATATATCAACCACTCAGTTGAGATGGTTCGCCATAATAAAATATATCAACCTTCGACGCCCTTTGGACGGTGTCGGAGGTTCGGCACCAAGCGATGGATCATAGATTTGAAGAAATTCACAATATCTTGGCTAATTTTGTGGTTTAATATTAATAGAAATCATGAAGAAGTCAGAAACAATCATGCTGAATATCGCACCAGCAGCCAACGTATTAATCATACAAATCAGCGTAGGCACAGAGCCTATGTTGATGAAGATGGAAGATATGCAACATATTAAAGAATTTTTTTTTATCGATAAATATCATGAAAAAGTTTGTTCTACTTTTTTATTGAATAACTTATCCATATTGTTACATTTTTAAAGATAAAAAAGTTATTTTTTTATGAATACCATTTATCCATAAAATGGAGAAAAATCTTATCCACCTAGGGATGACTAAATTATTTTTTCATTAGCCAGTAAAATAGGTATTTAATTTTATATCTAAAATACCCCATTCCTATTTCTAATGTCTCCATCATTCAATGCTCAGTAATTAGGACTGAAAGTGGGCATGGGCCAGCTTTGGATTGGGTTTCGGGCTAAGACCGAAATTATTTAAGTCGGGCTCAGACAAAAAAATAGAGTCTATTTTATTTTTGGACTCGGCTCAGGCCTATCTTTGGCTCGGCTTGGATCCGGGTCCGTTTAAAACCCACCCATGCCCGACCCACCCCACCCAGCCCCCCCTCTCCCGCCCCAACCCTCACGAACTCAACCAACGCCCAGTCCACCTCCATCGACCTCCATCACGCGCCCTCCCTCCGTCGCCTCCTCCCCCACCTCTATCGCGCCCCTCTCTCCGGCGCCTCCTACCCCCATCTTCGTAGTACCCTCCCACCTCTGTCGCTCACTCCCCACCTCCATCATGCCCCTCCCTCCGTTGCCTCCTCCCCCACCTCTGTTGTGCCCCTCCCCGTGCACCTCCTCCGGCACCTCCTCCCCACCTTCATCACGCCCCTTCCTCCGTCGTCCCCTCCTCCGTCGCCTCCTTCCTCAGCTCCGTTGTGCCCCTCCCTCCGTTGCCTCATCCCTCACCTCCATTGTGCCCCTCCCTCTGGTGCCTCCTCCCCAAACCTTCATCGCGCCCCTCCCTCCGATGCCTCCTCCCCCACCTCTGTCCCACCCTCCCCCACCTCCATCGCTCCCCTCCCTCCGTCTCCTCCTCCCCTACCTCCGTCATCACCACCCCCTACCTCTCCCTCCACCGTGCTCCAGCATCACCACCCCCTCCCTCTATCGCGCTCCGTCGACATCACCATCCCCTCCCTCCATCGCGCTCTATCATCGTCGTTGGCCACCCCCATCGCTGAGGAAGTTGTGAGAGCAAAGTGGGTCTACCCAATTGGGCTCGGGCCAGGCTCGAGCTTGGGCCGGGCTTGGGCCTGTATTTTTTTCAAAAGAATCAGGCCTAAGCCCAGCCCAAAGCTCAAAATATTATTTCGGACCGGGCTTGGGCAGGGGTATGGCCTGGCCCAGTTCTAGCCCTATCAGTAACTTAGTCATTCATTTTCTCCAAAACTAAAAACCAGCCCATTCTTTTATGGATAAATTTTATAGAAGAATTGGTCTACTTTTTTATTGACCAACTTATCTATATTCTGATGCTTTTCGAGATGAAAAAGTTACTTTTTATAAATAGCATTTATCAATAAAATGAGAAGAAAGTCTTACCCACTTAGGAGATGGCTAAATCATTTTTTCATCAGCCAATAAAATGAGTATTTAATTTTATTTCTCAAATGTCCCATCCTCATTTCCAATGTCTCTATCATTTAATGCTCAATAACTCAATCTCCCACTTTCTTCAAACCTAAATTGTATGAAGGATATTAAGAAAAATATGGATAAATTTTATCAATTTATCTAAAAAAGTAGTAATACAAAAGAATATAGGTAATAGATTTTGAAGCTATTTTTTTATGTATAAAAAAATATAAAAAAATTATTTTTCTATCTAAATATTATCTAAAAAATATTTACTTAGAAAAAATAGATTTCTAGGTAAACTTTTTACCCACAAAAGAATGGGTGAGGAGTATTATGAAAAATATGAATAAATTTTAATAAGTTATCCATGAAAATAGTAATATAAAATAACATAGATAATATATTTTAGAGCAACTTTTCTATATATAAAAGAATATAGGTAAACTATTTTTATCTAAATATTAGTTGAAAAATATTTATCTAAGAAAATATAGATTTTTAGATAAATTTTTTATCTATAAAAGAATGGATTCTAAAAGAAATGTTGGATATTCGGTCTTAGTAGAAAGTTGGATATTGAGGCCTTTCCGAGGAGTCCGTCAAGATGATAGAAGTGCTAAATGAGAAAAGAGTTAAGCTTGTTGCATATAGGCTTAAGGGAAAATCGTTAGCTTGGTGGGATTGCACGTAGTCATCAAAGATAAAATACGCCAATGACAACTTGGCTCAAGATGAAGAAATTATTAAATGATGGATTCGCTTCTTAACTTTAAACAATATTTATTTCAACCATATCAGGCTTGCACGTAGGCTATCCATGCCTATCAATACCATTGCAAAATGTAATGAAGAATTTCTTCAACTTTCCACATGCGGGATTTATTAGAGATAGATGAGCAGCAAGCAACAAGATATATTCATGTTAAACTATGTCGATGGTGGATGAAGCTTATAATTTGCACCGAAGGTGGAGATGCTATTATTGTAGCAACTAGTTGGGGCTGAGAATTCTAGACGAGTTTCTCCTAAATCGCTGCGCATAGCTTCAAAAAAAGAGAAGCAACCTGCTACCACCCTTGCTTGCCCATCAATTTCTGCTAATCAAAGTGTAGGAGCCAGGAATATGTGGACCGCAAAGTAGATTGATGAAGCTATTATTAGAAAGACTATAAAGAATCCTTATATGAAACCTATTATAAACAAATGCTACAAATGTGGTTAGCCCGGTCATAATTCAAGTGCTTATCTGGCATGTATGTTTGTACACTTGGTAGACTACTATGTTAAGATGGAGAATAGCGAAGATAATTTAGAACATGCAGAGATTGCCGAGGAAGAAGGTGAACGAATTTCTTGTGTGGTACGAAGGTTGTTGCATGCTTGTAAGTAGGAAAGGCCAATGCAGCTGCATCAGATTTTTCAGTCAGAGTGATCCATCAATCAAAAAATGTACTAGTTAATTACTAAAGTGACAATTATGAAAGCATTGTCTACGTATCCTTAGTCGATTACCTACTGTCAACAATAGATCACATCAGGAACCATATATACCAACTTGGATGGATCAAGAAAGGTCATGCTCTCAAGGTAACTAAATTTTGCCGCGTTCCTATTTCAATTGGAAAATTTTATCAAGATGCTATTGGCTGTGGGGTAGTTGACATGGATGCTTGTCATAATTTACATGAAAGATGTCGGTGCAGCCAATTACCCCCAGCCACATGGCAGCATCAGGAAAGATTATTGAATTGATGAGCCATCGATAATATGGTAACTGATGGTTATCGAATCCAGATCAGTAAAATATCGATTTAAGAACTTCAACATATTCATATCAAGATCAAGTATGGTGTTTATTGCTTCACTGGTGCCTAGAATAGTAATACACTATGTAGGCAAGCCAGACCGGCAAATTACCACCCTTAAGATCATGTCAGTGGGCCCAAAATCTTGTGCCATAAGAGAGCCTAGGCCAATCTTCAACCACTCTACAGACGGCCACACAGACGGAGATCGGTAATGCACCGATTTGGAGATCAGTAGCTCACCACTGGTCATCTTAATACCCAAGGCACCTTTATACCGAGATCGAGTTGCAACCGACCTCATCAACAATTATCGTCAATGACACCCTAAGGCGAGATTGATTGAAAGCCAATCTACCAATGTGGTATCCAACTCAATATTAAGAAAGATGCAGAATCCTCCAACCTTGATAAAGCAGTCATCCAGCTAAGCTATAACTGTCTTCCAGCTACTCTACAGCCGAATCTCACTAGAGCTAACAGCCCACAGCTGTAATTCAGCTATCCATTTTGTTAAAATAAACTAATAATCTAACAAACTTTTCTTAGAGCTTAAGTAAGCCTCTCTATAAATAGAGGGGCAGAATATCCTTCCGAAAGCAAGTTTTAGCATAAGATTTACAAAGTCAATACTTTGTTGAAATCTGCTCTCGATTTTTCTACTGAAGGAAGGTAGAACCTCCTTTTTCTACTCGAAATTCTCATTTCTTGCCTTCTAGCCTTCTATTTCTATTATTTGTTCTCAAGGTCTCGGTTAACTTAGGCATCAGAGGATCCTAAATTAGAGGGTACTCTACTGATTCTTGAAACTTTCTTGCAGGTTAGTCCATGATCTACATCGACTCAATCCAATTCAGCTCTCCAGCATGTGTCTTCTCCGATGATCTGAAATCTTGTTATAACAGATTAATGCTAGAGGGAGGAAACTTTATCTAAACATTATGGAAATGGTAAAGAAAGCACAAAATCTGAGTCTATCTTCCCCATGAGTCACCTCGGAGATGGTCCAACCCCATCCTCTGACAATGATAGATTCACAATAGTTTAACCTCTTGGTGCAACAGGTCCAGGCTCTCGACAATGCCGTACAACAACTCTAACAAATAATGGAGTGATGGTAAGAACTTGTTCCTCAAGAAACCGTGTCACAATACAGCCACATTCTGGCAGAAGTATTTTCTTGATAAAAAAGAGCACTCCTATGAAGCAGAATCAACTCCCTACAGCAAAAAGGTGCAATGAGAGGAAGGTCTTGAGCAGAAGCTTTAAGATCTTGAGAAAAGACTGAAGAAGGTGCGGCTCGAGGATCCTTCCCAGAATAAGAAGGATTTTCATCTCACATCCCCATTTTTTGTCGAAATACTAAATGAACCAATTTTTTCTCGACTTAAGATGCCTATGTTGGAGCCATTCGATGGCTCTACGGACCCCCAAGACTATCTTGAGGGATATAGAGATATCATGAGGCTTCAAGAAGCATCTAACGTTCTTTTTTGCATGGCTTTTTCCATTACTTTCAAAAAGTCTGTGAGAGTATGTTTCTCTGAACTCCACTTAGGGTCCATCTCTTCTTTTGATCAGTTGGATAGGCTCTTCGTGGCCTATTTTGGAAGCGACCATCTCCATCTAAAGCACATGGACAGCCTCTTCTCCATAATGCAGTAGGAGAGTGAATCCCTCTATAAGTATATGGCCTGCTTTAATGTGGCAATCTTAGAAGTAAAAGATTTCAATGAGTCTGTCACTATGTCTGCCTTGAAATGCAGACTCAGAAGTTACCATCTAACTTTCTCCCTCAGCAAGAATATTTTGAAAAATTATGAAAGGATGCCAACCCCGGTTAGAAAGTATGCCCAGATGGAAGAAGAAGAGAAGTTGAACAAAAAAAAAGAAGAAAAATAAGAGAGGGAAGAAATGGTCTCGTGAGGAAGAACATAGAAATCAAGGGAGCAGCAGTGAGCGACCTCAAAAAAATTTGAGATCCCAGAACCCATCTCAAAAGTTTGACACCTATGCCTCCTTGTCTGCTTTGTGAACTCAGATTCTGATGGAGATAAAAAAACCAAGGATATCTCCATCATCTCAATCCCATGAAAGCCCTGCTTGTGAGAAGAGACAAAAGTAAATTCTACCATTTCCACTAGGATTATAGGCATGATATCAAAAAATTAGTGCCTCCAACTTAAGGATGAAATCGAGGTATTGATTCATCGAGGCTACATCGACAAATATGTCTAGGATCGGACAAATCAAGCTGATGCATGCTAATTTATAGCTATGGCAAATGCACCAGTCGATCAAGTAATAAAGTGAATGAGTAGAGTATCGTCCCTAAAGGATTGAAAAATAAGTACTGAAAAGCTCTTTCCTATGTTTTATTTAGAAGATCGATTTATGAGAATAAGAAAATTAAAAAAATAAAGAAAAAATAATTAAAAGTTTTTAATTAAATAGAGAGAGTGTAAATTATTAGGGTTTTAAATTTAAGAGCAATGGATTACTAAGGCAATCGATTCACCAACTCAGTCAATACAATATTCAGATTTTTAGATTAATTTTATTTCATGTGACGGTGGAGTCTCCTAATTTATTCACTATCCTTTGGTCCAGGCATAGCAAAACTATTAATATTTATTAATTACCCTTTGGTCCAGTGTAATTTAAATAAATATTAATGCATTAGATTTTGTGAAACTCTCTAATTAAAATACGCTGCGTCCAAAGCGCACTAAAATTTCCGCATGCATATAAATTCTAATTTGATTCATAATACAAGGTATATAATCAAAAAGCATTAACATAGATGTACTTGATCCGTAACATTTATGTTCATCAGATCAATTAGAAGATGGTCAGTAATCTAAAAGCATTAAGATCAGATTTATATACTCCTCATGAATAAAATTTAAAAATAAATCATACTGAATATTACATCAAAAGAGTGGCTACACCTTAGCCTTAGTAAAATAAAATTTAGTTCATAATAACAAGTTCAAAAACAGCGAATAAAATAAAAAGCATAGAGAAATTAGACTGTTTGATTGTTGAAATTGATTGTCTGCTGCTCTTAATGTGGAGAACTTGACGAAGAAGAAGAGGCTCCTTGATCAATGTCTTGATCGTCGAAGAAAAATCAAAAACTCTTTTTGATTTTCTCACAAATCACTTTTCTTTCTTTGTTTTTTTTCTTCTATCTCTCTCCTCTTTCTTTCTCTCTCTCTTTTTCTCCCTCTCTCTCTTTGTCCCCGTCTCTCTCTTTGTTTCTCTCTGATTTCTTCTTCTTCTTTTTCACGACAACACTGGTTTTTTATAGAATAAGAGCTTGATTTCTCTCAAAATTCATCAAAAATTAGGTTTTAGACTCCCAAAATAACTCAAATTAGGATCTGGATAATTCTGGCCGTCAGATGTTGATCAAACGATCCAAAAATCATTCAAAAATCTCTTAAAATAATTCAGATCAAGTCGGATTTAATGCCAGCCGTTGGATCGACCGTTGGATCGAATCTGGGCCATCTGATCGCATAGAAATAAGCCTTCAGATCTTTAGTTTTACGTTGGGATGAATCTCAACTGTTGGATCTCGACTGAGAGCTGTGGATGCCGTCCATCAGTGCCTTCGTTTCGGCCGTCCGATCAAGCTTCAATGAAAACCGCCCATTGGATCAGCCAGAATTCCCAAATTGCCCTCAATGGATCGTGCATGAGCCCGGTGTTGCGTAGACCGCCGCATTCTTCAGCCAATCAGAGCGCACCTCTTACTCCTGAAATATCCTTCAGTTGGTCCACCGTGTGCCGCAAAAAATGCTGACGTCATCCCGACGTCAGCGTTGCGTCGGTAGTTTTTTCTTTTTTTTTCTTTTCTGAAATTCGATTCTGGGCTCGTTTGAAGTTCGTTTTGTCTGAAATTTTTTTCATCTGAACCAAAAAAATAAGATCTTTAATTGGTGGCTTCTTTCCTACATAAGATTAATAAAAATATTAATTTCTAAAAAAATAAATTAATTTATTTTATAATTTAATACTTTTATTAGTATATTTTTACCACTTATCATACCCTCCAACTTAGTCATTGCTAGTCCCTTAGCAATATTTTATTTAATTCTATATTTTAATAAGATTATCCATCACAAAGATAAAATCTAGAATTAAAGATAAAAAAGTTTAGAAAATACTGCTAACTAAGCATTGAGTTTCAGAAGCAAATTTTTCAATCAATATAATTAAAAACTTCCTTAAAGTACGTCAAAGATCTATAGCACTTGTGTTCATGATGACTAACTTTAGTATTTCAGTATTAAATTAAAAGAATAAAAGTATCTTCTCTTATCACTTATGTTGATCAATTTTCTATACATTCTCAATTTTATACTCATGAATTAAGGTAGCTTTCACGTTGTCTTTTTTTATTTTATTTTTTCTTTTTTCTTTTTTTTACTATGCTAAGCATCCTGGTCTTTTCTTCATCGTTTTACATGAATTTTCATACTTGACCTAGGTGCAAAGACCTAGTTACTAGGCTTTGGGCAATCCACATATACTCTATCTTTTACACTTTATTTATAGGCAGGTAGCTCTTTTCTTAAATTAAAGTTTTTTTTATTAGAATGTATATTAATTACCAATTTTTAATGATAATTGAATCCTCAGTTGGCCTTATAATCAATACCTACTTTACCTTATTAGTGTGCATGTGCAATAAAAAATGCTAATAATCTTTTAATGACCTAAGTAGGCTGCTAAAAGTTAACTAACTAATCTACTTCTTTAACTCATTACATTCATTAGCAAATAATTCTATCTTTTATCACTTATCTAGTTTATCTTGCTTAAGATTTTCTTCTTGACACATGAGTTTTTTTTTTTTTTAATTATTATTCTATATTGCCTTAAAGGAGAAAGAAAAATAAAGGATGTAATAAAGGATAGGAAGGAATACACCTAATTTTGTTCAGTCTGATTCTTTGGAGCTTTGAAATTTTGCTTGAGTTCTCATTAATTTTTCTGCAAAATTAAAAATACACACCAGAGCAGTAAAAGAGCAACAATAAATTACTAAAAAATAAAAAAAATAAAAAATGATCAAAACTAAAAAGAAAAGAAACAACCTATCTAGTAGTCTGATTTATAGTCTTCAGCTTGACTTTCTTTGAGTTCTAAAGTGGATCAATCCGGTGCCACTTTAATTGGAATACTTTCATGTTTGATTGAGTCCTCTTTCAATTTGACATTGTTCGCTTTTGTAGTCTCAAACCTATTTTCTACAAAATTCTCATATAATGGATTATCAATAATATCAATTAAAAATTAAATTTGATTATAATCAGTATGTTTAGTATCTTTAAAAATATTAAAAAATAACTTATTCATCTTAGACTCTAAGAATTAATTTTTCTTGTTGAACATCTACTAAAGCTCCTCCAGTAGCTAAAAAGGGTCTCCCTAAAATAAGGGGTGCATCATAATCTTCTTCCATATCAAGAATAATAAAATCAACAGAAAAAATAAACTTGTTTACCTTTACCAAGACATCCTCTACTATACCTCTTGGATATTTAATGGATCTATCGGCTAATTGAAGAGTAATAGTGATAGACTTTGGTTCTCCTAGACCCAGTTTTTTGAAAATAGAAAAAGGCATGAGATTAATACTTGCTCCTAAATCACGTAAAACTTTATCAAAACTACAATCACTAATAATGCAAGGGATAGTAAAACTCCCTGGATCTTTTAGCTTCTGTGGTAATTTATTTTGAAGTATTGCTGAGCATTCTTCATTTAAATTTATTCTCTCATGCTCCTTCAGTTTTTTCTTATTTGTTAGGATTTCTTTGAGAAACTTGGCATACCTGGGCATTTGAGTAATAGCATCTACAAAAGAAATATTAATATATAAATTCTTTAAAATTTTGAAAAAGTTAGAAAATTTCTTATCTGAATGCTGTATTTGTCTCTCTGAAAATGGTAGTGACGGCACGTAGGGCTTCACATTTAGATCAGCAAATCGTATACCTGGAGACCATCCATCTGCTGGTTGTTTTGGTGACTGACAAATTTGAGTTGATGGTTCCTTATTTGTAGTTGGCTCTTCAGTCTCATTCTTCTGATGTGGCTCCTTCAGCTTTGTACCACTTCTTAGGGTGATAGCATTGACTTTTTGGATTTGTTTCCGTATTGCTTGGCAAGGATCCTTGAGGTCTCTTGGAGATTATATTAGCCATTTGACCTATTTGCATCTCCAAATTTCGAATTGTTGCTGTTTGGTCCTGCTTAAGTTTGGCTTCCAAATTTTTTTATAGTTGCTTCTTGGTTTTGCATAAATTTGACCATCAGCTCTTTCATGTTGGACTTCTTTTCAGGTACTTAGAATCCCGAGGGTGGCTGTTGTGCTGCATTTTGATTGCTCCATGAGAAATTTGGGTGCTGCCTCCACCCTTGATTGTATGTGTTGGAGTAGGAATTATTTTATTGCGACCTAAAAAATTATCAATATAATTAGCTGTATCAGTTGTTTTAGCAAAAGGATTACCTATTGGGCAATTGCTCGTATCATGTCCTTCTCCACACAGATCACAAGTAATGCTCTGAACATGCATAGCTGTTCTTTTTTAAGTTGTTGATTTCGGCTCTAAGGGCTGCAATTTCAGCTAGTAAAGTTGGCACGTAATCTACTCCCTGCACAGCTGCTAGTCTTTTTGGCATCATGCGCTCTGTCTGCCATTGATAGCTATTTGATGCCATCTCATCGATCAGATCGAAGGCTTCTTCCTCCATTTTTCGATTAATGGTTCCTCCTGCTGCTGCATCAATCATAGATCGATTAGTAGGAGATAAACCATTATAGAAAGTTTGTACTTGAAGCCATACGGATAGTTGATGATGTGGACATCTCCTCAGCAGTTTCTTGAAATGCTCCCAAGCCTCATATAAAGTCTCCATGTCCATCTGCATAAAAGAAGTAATATCGTTGCGCATCTTAGCAGTTTTGGAAGGTGGAAAGTACTTGGCTAAGAATTTTGGACTAGAACATCCCAAGTTGTGATAGAACCTACCGAAAGAGAATGAAGCCAATTTTTAGCTTTATCCCATAAAGAAAAAAGAAATAACCTTAATCTAATAGCATCATCCAACACTCCATTAATTTTAAAAGTATCATAAAGTTCAAGAAAATTAGAAGTATGGGCATTCGGATCATCATGCACATGTCCACTAAATTGGACAGTTGATTGAATCATCTGGATCATCGTCGGCTTTATTTCGAAGTTGTTTGCTTGTACAGGCGGTCTCCTGATGCTCGAAGCTGCATGGGCTACCGATGGTGTGATGTAATCATTTAATGGACGATGTACTGGTCGAATAGCTTCATGCTGTCCTTCAGTCGCCATATCCACTCCTAGATTGATGTCGTTAGGATCTTCAGCTGCCATGTTTCTCTCTTGTTGTAGTCTTCTAATGGTTCTTTCAATTTTTGGATCTAAAGGTAGTAAGTTACTATGTCCAGTACGTGTCATGCACAATTTTTTTTTTTAATAATAAAAATTAAAAATAAATTTCTAAAGTAAAGATAGGATCAAAATTTTAATATTATTTTAGACACAATCCCCGGCAACGGTGCCAAAAACTTGATGCGTGCTAATTTATAGCTATGGCAAGTGCACTAGTCAATCAAGTAATAAAGTGAATGAGTAGAGTATCGTCCCTAGAGGATTGGAAAATAAGTATTGAAAAGCTCTTTCCTATACTTTATTTAGAAGATCAATTTATGAGAATAAAAAATTAAAAAAAATAAAAATAATAATTAAAAGTTTTTAATTAAATAGAGAGAGTGTAAATTATTAGAATTTTAAATTCAAGAGCAATGGATTACTAAGGCAATCGGTTCACCAACTCAGTCAATACAATATTTAGATTTTTAGATTAATTTTATTTCATGTGATGGTGGAGTCTCCTAATTTATTCACTATCCTTTGGTCCAAGGCATAGCAAAACTATTAATATTTATTAATTATCCTTTGGTCTAGTGTAATTTAAATAAATATTAATGCATTAGGTTTTGTGAAACTCTCTAATTAAAATATGCTGCATCCAAAGCGTACTAAAATTCTCGCATGCATATGAATTCTAATTTGATTCATAATATAAGGTATATAATCAAGAAGCATTAACATAGATGTACTTGGTCCATAACATCTATGTTCATCAGATCAATTAGAAGATGGCCAGTAATCTAAAAACATTAAGATCAGATTTATATACTCCTCATGAATAAAATTTAAAAATAAATCATACTGAATATTGCATCAAAAGAGTGGCTACACCTTAGCCTTAGTAAAATAAAATTTAGTTCATAATAATAAGTTCAAAAATAGTGAATAAAATAAAAAGCATAGAGAAATTAGACTGTTTGATTGTTGAAATTGATTGTCTGCTGCTCTTGATGTGGAAAACTTGGCGAAGAAGAAGAGGCTCCTTGATCGATGTCTTGATCGTCGAAGAAAAATCAAAAATCCTTTTTGATTTTCTCATAAATCACTTTTCTTTCTTTATTTTTTTCTACCTCTCTCCTCTTTCTTTCTCTCTCTCTCTTTTTCTCCCTCTCTCTCTTTCTCGCCGTCTCTCTCTTTGTTTCTCTCTGATTTCTTCTTTTTTTTCACGATAACACTGATTTTTTATAGAATAAGAGTTTGATTTTTTCCAAAATCTATCAAAAATTAGGTTTTAGACTTCCAAAATAAATCAAATTAGGATCTAGATAATTTTGACCATCAGATGTTGATCAAACAGTCCAAAAATCACTCAAAAACCCCTTAAAATAACCCAGATCAAGTCAGATTTAATGCCAGCCGTTGGATCGACCGTTGGATCGAATCTGGGCCGTTCGATCGCATAGAAATAAGCCTTTAGATCTTTAGTTTTACGTCGAAATGAATCTCAACCGTTGGATCTCAATCGGGAGCTACGGATGCCGTCCATTAGCACCTTTGTTTCGGCCGTCCGATCAAGCTTCAGTGAAAACCGCCCATTGGATCAGCCAGAATTCCCAAATTGCCCTCCATGGATCGTGTGCGAGCCCGGTGTTGCGTAGACCGCCGCGTTCTTCAGCCAATCAGAGCATGCCTCTTGCTCCTAAAATACCCTTCGGTTGGTCCACCGTGCATCACGAAAAATGCTGACGTCATCGTTGCGTCGGCGATTTTTTTTTTTTTTTGAAATTCGATTTTGGGCTCGTTTGAAGTCCGTTTTGCTTGAAATTTTTTTCATCTAAATCAGAAAAATAAGATCTTCATATTGATGGCCTTTTTTCCTACATAAGATTAATAAAAGTATTAATTTTGAGTAAAATAAATTAATTTATTTTATAATTTAATACTTTTATTAGTATATTTTTACCACTTATCACAATCCCTAAAGCAATGTCAAAAACTTGATGATGCCACCGAACACAACCAGCCGACTGCTGGAGTCATCAACGTGATCTCAAAGGCCAGTGGATCTTGGGCAACATCTGAAAGTCCTTCTCCAAAGAGATAATGCACTGATGATGTTGTCTCCTTCTCTAATGCTGATGTTCAAGGGATTCAAACTTCTCATAACGATGTTGTTGTCATTTTCATGATAATAGCAAATTATGATGTAAAAAGAATTTTAGTAGATAATGAAAGCTCTACAGACATGTTATTTTATGATGCTTTCTTAAAAATAAAGATTTTGAACAAATTAAAGCAGGTTGGTGCCCCACTGATTGGGTTGGTAGACGATTCGGTAGCCGTCGAAGAAGAGGTCACACTATCGGTCACTACAGGAAAAGATCTTTATCGATCAACCATATAGCTTATATTCCTAGTCATCAAGATACTATCCACATACAATACTATCCTTAGCCTGTCCGGGCTTAATGCCCTCAAAGCAGTGGTTTCCACTTACCACCTGCTAGTACGATTTTCGACTAAAGACGAAACTAGAGAGATATGCGAAGATCAAGTGATGGCTAGACAACATTTTCTTATAGCTTCAAAATTGAGGAAGCCCATCGAAGGTCTACCGATCGAAGTGCTTGTTCAGGAGAATAAAGGCAAGAATAGAAAAAGTTGAGATGAGTTAACAGAACCACTCATCCCCATCCCTTTTGGAGAAGACTCAAAAAAGATAGTCCAAATAGGAGCTCAGTTAAATAATGACCTTAGGGACAAGTTAATATCTTTCCTTCGGCAAAATACTGATGTGTTTGCATGGTCAGCTTCAACATGCATGCCTGAAATTTCTGCAGACGTTATTATGCATAAACTAAATATTGATCCCAAGCACCAACCAATGAAATAAAAGAAAAGAAGCTTCACTCTAGAAAGATAAAATAATAGATGAGGAGGTCGATAAGCTCCTAAAAGCAAAATTCATTAGAGAAGCCCAGTACCCAAAATGGATAGCCAATGATGTGATGTTCAAAAAGATGAGTGGTAAATGAAGAATCTATATCGATTATACTGACCTCAACAAAGCTTATCCTAAGGATAGTTTTTTGCTTCCAAAAATTGATCAGTTGATTGATGCAACCTTAAGGCACAAGCTACTAAGCTTCATGGATGCCTTCTCCGGCTACAACCAAATCAAAATGGTCCCTAAAGATGAAGAAAATATGACTTTTATCACTAATGAAGGTTTGTATTGTTATAAAATAATATCTTTTAGTTTAAAAAATATAGGTGCCACTTATCAGTGCCTGATCAACAAAATGTTTAAGCACCAAATTAGTCATAATATAGAGGTATACATTGACAATATGCTGGTTAAGAGTATAGAAGAAGATCGGTATATTACCAATTTAGAAGAAGCGTTTGAAAAACTTCACAAATACTGAATGAAGCTCAACTCCAATAAGTGAGCTTTTAGAGTAACAGTCGAAAAATTTCTTGATTTTCTTATGATCTAGAAAGGAATAAAGGCCAAATCTAAGAAGATTCAAACATTACTCTAGATGAAGCCCCCAAACACTGTAAAAGAAGTACGATAGCTTATTGAACGAGTAGCATCACTCAGCAAATTTATATCCAGGTCGGCTAAAAAGTGCCTCTCTTTCTTTAAAACTTTGAAGCAAATAAAGACTTCAAATGATCAGAGGAATGTCAGTCCATTTTTTGATAATCTCAAAATATGTCTTGGTTTAGTCTCATTACTATCAAAGCCGATCGAAGATAAGAATTTATTCATATATTTATCTATTTCACCTAATACTATTAGCTCGATTTTAGTTCGAGATGATGCAGGGACACAAAGATCAATTTATTTTATCAATAAACTATTGTGGGATGCTAAAAATCTATATTCTAAGATCGAGAAAATAATATATTTTTTTATCACATTAGCCAAATGGCTCTGATCATATTTTCAAGTCTATTCTATCATAGTCTTGATAGATCAACCATTAAGATCGATTCTTCAATGATCGAACATGTCCAGTCGGCTGGCTAAATAGGTCATTGAACTCAGCGAGTTTAATATCCATTATCGGCCCAGATCCTCTATGAAAGCTTAAGTATTGATAGATTTTATGGTAGAATGCTCCATATCTGAAGAAGAATCAACTTCAAAAATCCTGAGGAAAGCTATTAGAGAGTCCTATTGGCTTCTACATATTGACGGAGCTTCGAACATCCAAGAGAGCGGAGCTGGTTTAATTCTGGCTAATCCAGAAGGAGCTATCATTGAGTATGTTTTGAGATTTAACTTTAAAATTTTAAATAATGATGCAGAATATGAAGCCCTTATCGTAGGACTCAGAATGGCAAAAGAGCTTAATATTAGGAAACTTAAGATCTTCATGAACTCACAGCTTATCGTCGGACAAGTATGAGATCAGTTTGAAGTTAAAGATTCTGTAATGATTCAATATTTGCTTAATATAAAAAAATTATTAAAAAATTTTGATGATCTCGAGATCACACAAATACCAAGTTTGAAGAATGTTCGAGCTGACATGCTATCACATTTGACGACATTGGGCTTTCTCGAGCTCAACCAAAAGATATTTATTGAATTTGTTAAAAAATCCAGCATGGAGATTCTAATGATTGCTCAAGTAAATCATGAACTAAGCTGGATAAATTCTCTAGCAGAATATTTAGATAGGGGAGTATTGCCAAATAATCCCGCTAAAGCAAGAAAAATCCAAAGGCAAGCCCTATGGTATGTCATTTTAGATGGAAGATCATATACAAGATTATATTTTTTCCCATTACTTCAGTGCCTAAGATCCTCAAAAGTTGATTATATTCTTCAGGAAGTCCACGAGAGAATCTCTAGCAATCACTTGGGGGGTAGGTTGTTGATATATAAAGTAATCTAATAAGATTATTATTGGCCAACTATTTAGAAAGATGCTGTCGACCTTGTCAATAAATATGATCAATGCCAGAGGTACACAAATATTCAAAATCAGCCTGCTGTTGAGCTTATATCAATTACAGCTCATTGGCTTTTCGTCATTTAGGGAATGAATATTCTTGGACCTTTCCCAACCTATGGCGATAGGATAAAAAAATTTTTAGTAATGACTATTAATTACTTTACCAAATGGATGGAGGCTGAACCGCTAGCACGAATTATGAAAAAAAAGATGCAAGATTTTGTCCGATATATAATAGAAGATAGTTCAATAATCCAAAATTTAAGAAATTTTGTTCTAAACTACATATCGACCATAGGTTTACTCCAGGGGGACATCCATAGTCAAATGGAGAAGCCGAGGTCATCAATTAAACGATTCTCCAAGGTTTGAAGGCCAAGCTTATAGAAGCCAAGGGCCTCTGGGCAGATGAACTATATAATGTTCTTTGGACATACAGAACCACTCTAGGTGACCAATTAGAAAAACATCCTTCAAACTTACATTTGGGGCAAAAGCAGTTATACTCGTGGAAATCAACCTTCCAATGCTAAGGGTAGAAAATTTTCATGAGAAAAATAATTTAGATCGACTGAGGACCGACCTTGACTTGCTAGAAGAAACTAGAGAGAGGGCTCAAATTCGTATGGTGACCTACAAATAAAAGATGGTCATATATTATAATGCTCGAGTAAAGCCAAAAGTTTTTCATAAAGACAATCTAGTTCTTTGCCGAGCTGAAGTCTTAAAACCTTTGGAGCAGGAAAAACTTGCCTCAAACTGGGAAGGGCCTTACCGAATCACTGAAGTGATGCACCTAGGGGCATACAAGATTGAAAATTTAGATGGCTCAAATATTCCAAGGACATGGAATATTGAGAACTTCAAAATGTACCATCAATGAATCCTAAATAAAAACTCCAAAATTTTGTCTCACTGAAGACAGATCCCTATTCCAAAATGTCAAGCCATCTCTTGGCCATCTCGATAAAAATCGAGCAAATTCAAAAAATCTATCCAAATGAGGCTACAATGTCCAATCAAACAAGGATAAGATAAAATTAGGTTTGTCCAAAAGAGGCAATGCTGTCCAGCCAAACAAGGACAAACCAAATCATGGGACACTCGATCTCTAGATTGGATCTCAGAACTCAAATCATGAAATATTCAATTTTAGGATCGAACCTCACAACTCAAATCATGAGACATCTGATCTCTGGATTGAACCTCACAACTCAAATTATGAGATACCTTATCTCCAGATTGGACCTCATAATTCAAATCATGAGACATTTGGTCTTTGAGTTAGACCTGACAACTCAAATCATGAGATATCCGATCTTCAAATTAAATCTCATAAACCAGGTCATAGAATACCCAATTTTCGGATTGGATTCTCAGAGTTTCTATAACTCTTAGATTTCAGGTTCATGCTTGAAGATGTTCAAGCAAAAACTAAAAATGTTGGCCACTCGACTGTAATAAGCACTCTTTAAAACCCTTTGGAAAAAAGGAGGAAATTGAGAAGCAACCAGTTAGACTCCTGTCAGATGGAAGGGAAAACTGACCTATCAAACCCCAAATTCGACTAGAAGTATCTCTACACTCCTACCCTATTCAAATCATAAGTTCAATTGCTGGTTGAACATATTGTTGCTGAGTCAATCTATATCGAGACCCAATTGAGGTCATTCAATATGAACTTGACTAAGGTTAATTGTTACCTGTTATGTGTAACTTATAGAAGATTTTTAGAATAAAAAATCATTCTAGCCCATGTTGAGCAATATCAGATCGAAAATATTTGACATTACAAGCAATCATAAGAGCAGTCAAAAACCAAAAAGAAGTCTTCATTACTTGAAAAAATTTTTCATAAAGCCCAAACTAGGCTAATACAGAAGTAGGTGAACAAAACAAAAGAGAAAAAGCTACACAATCAGGCATTCACCTAAAGGGCTTGCACAGGACAGCCGTCTGGTCACCAATTGAGGACTCCATCGATATGATCTCAATGGCTGGAGTCTTGGCAGGAGAAAGAGAAAGTTGTTGGAGGGCCACCTCAAGGGTAGGTGGAGATGCAATTGTGGAAGAAGCCGCACTCGGGCGACAATCTTCGACATTTATGGGAGGGCAGCCTTTTGGGTAACACCGCTCAAGTTGAAATCAAGAAAGAGCTTCTTGATCAGACTCTCATGGTTATTAAACCCGCAATCAAAGGCCTCCTCCAAAGACTCTATAATCTCCTCCTGAAGGCTTCAGAGGACTTATAATCCTCCATGGCCTTGGCGGCTACAGTCTTCAACCCTCCACATCTCTCTGATAGATGAGGAGGGCCTTGTCCCGAGCAGTCACTATGTTATCCCGAGAGGATACTATCTTCTCCAGCTCACTCACCTTGGTCTCCAGCTTGAAAATCTTGGAGACCTCCTGCTGTAGCTCTAGCAGTCATTTCTCCTTCTCATTGGCCTTCCTTTGGTGATCCATCAAGGCCTTATTCTTCTTTCTTATTGTGGTTAACTTTTCCTGGAGTTGCTTCTGCAACTCCTCGATGACCTTGGCCTCTGTTGGGGATAAATTTCACTCCTATCAAAGTTCAATCCGATGCTTAGCTTAATGTAACTAATAATCATAGAAGAGCTTCGATCGAAAATTTTTCAATAGCCAAACTCCTTCCAGACTTCTCCTTCAGTCGAATTTCTTCAGAAACCGAACTCCTTTTAGACTTCTCCTTCAGTCAAATTCCTACAATAGCCGAACTCCTTTCGAACTTCTCCTTCAGTCGAATTTCTATAGGAGCCAAACTCCTTCTGGACTTCTTCTTCAGTCGGATTCCTTCAGAAGCCGAACTTCTTCTGAACTTCTCAATCAGTTGAATTTCATTTGAATTTTTCCAATGGATTACTTTTAAATTTTAAGTAGTATTCCTCTAATCGTATTTTCTTTAGGAGTTCGAACTCCTCTGAAATTGATATATGTCAAAGCTCTTCGCTAACCAACGCCTGCTTTCTCTAAATTTTAACTATTAAATCTCAATGAATGGGCAACACCTCTCTCTATAATAAATTTCACGTGACCCTGAGTGACCCACTATCGAATGATTATGGTAATAAATTTTACGTGACCCCGAGCAACCCACTATCGAATAATTATGGCTATACAGACCCCATCTATAAAAAGAGATCCTCCAAATATATTTTCTCTAAGCTTTCTTCTTCTTCCCAAAACTCTGCTGAATTCTTGCCTAAGTACTCTATTTTTTTTGGTCAGAAAAGCTGACTTGATCATCGGAGGATCCTGTCGGAGCCACCACTATCGACTCTGGATGGAACTTTATTTCGCAAGTCACCGACGGCGACCTCTTCTTCTCCAACTCCAGCTCGATCCGACGTCAATCAGATTCTACACCAATAGGATTGGCACTAGAAGGAGGGCCCTCTATTTTTGAGGTATCCTTATTCTTAAAGGAGTGCTCAGTCGATCATGTGGATCTTCTTCTTCAAGATTCATCTCCATTCTCTTCCTCAATCTTAAGAAATGCCTCCAAAGAAGATGACTATCCGGAGATCTACCACTTTCACCACTAAATCTGAGCCAGATCCATCCATTCCTGCTCCATAGTCAGTGCTTCAACCTCCTTCCCACCCATGGCCATGGTAGATCCGAAGTAGTTTAACCTACTGATGCATCGAATTTAGGGCATCATCAAAATAATGCAGGCCATGCAGTAACCTTCGATGGTGGTTCTATCAGAAAATCCACCATCGAAATATTAGAAATCGATCCCAAGAAGGAGCTCTTGGGCTAGCATACCCATTGTCCTTGGAAAAAAAAATAAAGAGCAGAGGATCCTTGTTTAGATCATGATTCTTTTTCGAAAAAGATCTTTCCTATCTACAGTCGGAAGCCTTCCAAGATTTACGATCTAGATGGCATCCTTGATCAAAAATTATGAGAGATGGACCGACGGATTGAGAAACTCTGCCACATCGTCTCGGCTTACCATGACGACGTCTACACCGATCCTTCTTTCTCTTTCCGAATTATACAAGAATCCATTCCGTCGAACTTTAAGCTTTCTCAATTTAAAAGCTATGATGGAATCTCTAATCTGGTCGATTATTTGAAGGCCTTTCGAACCATGATACTACTCCATGGTGCACCAGATGCCATCTTATGCTGAACTTTTTCATCTACCTTAAAGGGAGCAGCAAGAAACTGATACTCGATGTTGAAATCGGGTATGATCTTCTTCTTTTATCAGATGAGCCATTAGTTTATAGCTTACTTCATTAGTAGTCGACATCCACACCGAGGTTCAGATTTTTTGATGAATATCAAGCAGAAGGAGAAAGAATCTATCCAAGTTAACGTTATCCAATTTAATGCTGCTACATTGGAGGTCCGAAATCTGAATCAGACTATTGCAATGGCTGCACTTAAGGACGACCTTCAGAAGAATGATTTGTTATTCTTTCGAAAAAAGTACCCTAAAAATTTTGCCAATCTACTAGCTCGGGCTGAGGGATATGTCTGAGCGGAAGAAGCTTTCAAATTGAAAGATGAGAAAGTCACAGGAGAGCGGCAGACGAGCGAGTCTAATAAATCAGTAGCTAATAGAGGGCCAAATGAAGTTTGGCCATGCCCACGAACTTCTTCTGAGTGCAAGTGAGCCAGAACTCCTCCTCGAGCTCATCATCAAAGAAGCCCCAACAGAAGGACGTGAAGAAGCTTTCCCCCTAGAAGAAGAATTACGATCTTTTCCAAATAAGTGCAATCGAAGCAAGTATTGTTTGTATGATCATGATCATGACCATGATACTGAAGAATACATTCAGCTCTAAGATGAGATCGAGGAGCTCATCAAGAGAGACCGATTGGATCGATTCCTCAAATGTCGGTCTAAAGTAAGAGAAGATCGACCGAGGGCACTGTCGCAGTCGGAACCACCAAGGAGGGAGGAACAACAAGAAGATCGACCGTCTCTCAGCATCATCAACACTATATCCGAAGGACTTAGTGCTTCGATGAGCTGCCATCTCTCAGCCTCAGAGTCAAAAAAAGCTTGCCCCAAATTAGAAAGATCCGTATGAAATAGAGAAGATCGTCCGGCTTAGAGCTTATCGTTTGAAGGAACTCGAAGGAACAATGCTCCCACGATCTTAAAATTTAGAAAATCTGAGAATGTGCTATCAGTAATTTTTCTTCAATAATCTCAACATTATTATTTCTTGGTGCAAAAACTATGTGATGATAGAAAAGAAGCAATCAAAAGTAGTCATGTTAGGAATAGAAGAAGAACCTCATTCTAACATGAGCAAGTTGAAGGCCTCATTCATTTTAGACGAGATGAGGGGAAAGGCCCTGACAGTAGTCCTAATGTGTTCCTATAGTCCATTAGGAATAGGAGGAGAACTGCATCCTAATGTGAGCAAAGTCGAAGGCCTCATTCATTTTAGATGAGATGAGGAGAGAGGTTCTGACAATAGCCCTAATGTGCTCCTACAGTCCATTAGAAATAGGAGAAGAACTTCATCCTAATGTAAGCAAAGTCGAAGACCTCATTCATTTTAGACGAGATGAGGAGAGAGATTCTGATAACGATCCTAATGTGCCCCAATAGTTCGTTAGAAATAGGAGAAGAACCTCATCCTAATGTGAACAAAATCGAAGGCCTCGTTCATTTTAGATGAGATGAGAGAAGAGGCTCTGATAATGGTCCTAATATGCCTCTACAGTCCATTAGGAATAGGAGAAGAATCTCATCCTAATATGAACAAAGTCGAAGGCCTCATTCATTTTAGATGAGATGATGGAAGAGGTCCTAACAATGGTCCTAATGTGCCCCTATAGTCCATTAGAAATAGGAGGAGAACCTCGTTCTTATGTGAGCAAAATCAAAGATCTCATTCATTTTAAATGAGATAAGGAAAGAGAACCTGACAACGATCCTAATGTGCTCCTATAGTTCATTAGGAATAGGAGGAGAACCTCATCCTAACATGAGCAAAGTTGAAGACCTCGTTTATTTTAGACGAGATGAGGAGAGAGGTCCTGATAATGATCCTAATGTGCCTCTACAGTCCATTAAAAATAGAAGGAGAATCTCATCCTAATATGAGCAAAGTCGAAGATCTCATTCATTTTAGACGAGATGAGAGGAGAGGCCCAGATAATGGCCCTAATGTGCCTTACAATTCATTAGAAATAGGAGGAGAATCTCATCCTAATATGAGCAAAGTCGAAGACCTCATTCATTTTAGACAAGATGAGAAGAGAAACCCCGACTCGACCGAAGATAAGATCTTTTTCGAGCACCCATATCAACCTCGACTGCAGGAGATAAGATCTCCCCCGAGCGTCCGCATCAACCTCGGCTGTAAGAGATGAGATCTCTCCCGAGCTTCAACTTCAGCATCAACTTTGGCTGAAGATGAGATCTCCTTCAATCTCGATCGAAGATAAGATCTCTTTCAAGCTTCAACTTCAATAGAAGATAGGATCTCCTACAACCTCGGCTAGAGATAAGATCTTCCTCGAGCTTCAATTTCAACAGAAGATAAGATCTCCTACAATCTCGGCTAGAGATAAGATCTCTTCCGAGCTTCAACCTTCAATAGAAAAATAAGATCTCCTACAACCTTGGCTGGAGATAAGTTTTTCTCCGAGCTCCGAGCTTCAACCTCAATAGAAGATAAGATCTCCTCCAAGCTTCAATGCCTTCATCAATAGGAGATAAGATCTCCTTCGAGCTTCAACTTCAAAAGAGATAAGATCTCTCCGAGCTTCAATCCTTCGACTGGAAGATAAGATCTTTTCTGAGCCTCAACTTCAACAGAAGATAAGATCTCTTTTGAGCTTCAACTTCAAAAGAAGATAAGATCTTCTTCAGCCTCTTATCTTCTTCAGCCTCGACTGGAGATAAGATCTTTTCCGAGCTTCAACTTCAAAAGAAGATAAGATCTCCTTCAACCTTGGCTGAAGATAATATCTTCTCCGAGCTTCAACCTCAATAGGTGTAGAGCCCAGAAAAGAGCTTCAGCAGTCATCTTTTTTGTACTTTCTTTCTTTGAATTTCGAACTTGAGAGTGGAGGGACTATTATTGGAGATAAACCTTGCTCCCATCGAAGTCTAGTCTGATGCTTAGCTTAATTAATCGATAATCATAGAAGAGCTTCGATCAAAAATTTTTTAGAAGCTAAACTCCTTTCGAACTTCTCCTTCAATTAGATTTCTATAGCAGTCAAACTCCTTCTGGACTTTTTCTTCAGTCAGATTTTTTCAGGAGCCAAACTCCTTCCGAACTTCTCCTTCAGTCGGATTCCTCCAGAAGCCAAACTTCTTTCGGACTTTTCTATCAGTCGAACTTCATTCAGATTCTTTCAGTAGATTACTTTCAGATTTTAAGTAATATTCCTCTAACCATATTTTTTTTTAGGAGTCCAAACTTTTTTGGAATTGACATATGTCAAAGCTCTTCACCAACCAACGTCTGCTTTCTTTGAATTTTGACTATTAAATCTCAATGAATGGGCAGCACCTCTCTCTGTAATAAATTCTACGTGACTCCGAGCAGTCCACTATCAGATGGTTATGATAATAAATTTCATGTGGTCCCGAGCAGCCCACTATTGGATGGTTATGACTATACAGGCTCCGTCTATAAAAAGAGATTCTTCAGATATATTTTCTTTAAGCTCTCTTCTTCTTCTTAAAATTCTACTGAATTCTTGTCTAAGCACTCTATTTCTGTTGGTCAAAAAAATTGACTTGATCGTCGGAGGGTCCTATTAGAGCCGCCATCACCGACTTCGGACGAAACTTTATTTTGCAGGTCACCGACAGCGATCTCTTCTTTTCCAACTCCAGCTCGATTCGGCATCAATTAGATTCTACACCAACAGTCTCTTTCATGGCTTTCTCTTCTATCACCTTCTTGTAGTTCTTTGCGGACTACAACGCCTCATCCATGATCTTTTTATTATCAAAAAATTATGTCATGTGCTCAGAAAGGAGCCTGAAGAACATGATGGACTAAAGCAAAAAATGACAAAAGTTAGATCGATAAAAAACCAATGCAAAAAAAGAGAGAGAGATAGAGAAGAAGAAAAGAGAGAGAGAGAGAGAGAGAGAGAGAGATTCGTGTCCAAAATGCTATTGAAGCTATAGTTGATCAGCTCCTCCAGTCGAAGGTCCCTCCTATGAAAGTTCAAGTCTTGTTGTGGCATCATGGCACACAATAGGTCCCTACTGAGACTCGGCGTGTCGAATAGGAAAGCTTGAGCAAGGTTAAGCTTTTCAACGGAGGTCGATGGCGAATCAATCTCGAGAATCCTCGGCTCTTTGGAGGATTGAGACTGATGAGCAAATACCGAGGTTGGTGCAGTCAATGGACTAAGCCTCGATGGTGCAGAAGATGAGCCCGACTTTGGATGGGCCACTAGTTTCTTGAGAGGTGAACAGACTGCCTCGATAGATTATCGATGTCCTCGGAATACCAAAGATGATGAAGGAGTAGGGACCGCATTGATGGAGGCCGCATTGATCACCAATAGCCCCGAGATAGAAATTGAGCAGATCTGGGAGACATCGATGTGGGCATGGCAGCTTCTTTCTCCTTTCCTCTCTTTATAGGAGGGAGGCGGATGGATTTTGCTTTCTCTTTTTCTACTCCGTCAATCTCTTGGGATCGAATCTCATGAGTGCTACTGTAACAAAAGAAACTCGTCGATCAAAAAAATGCATATACACAGAAATATGGAAGAGATCTAGCGACAAACTCATCCTAGAAAGAGATCTAGCTAATGCCAGAGTCGAACAATAACTGGTCCATCATCAGCTGGTTAAGCTTGGGTACCTTTATATCTAGTAGTTTCTCAAAGATGTCCTTATCTTCTGGCAAAACTTAGTTATTGAAGTTCTACTTGAGCAGGAGTTTACCCTAGCTATGACTAAATCCCAAGGAACATCAGAAGAAATAAAGAAAAAATGACTTTTCTTGTCGTCGATGGAAGAAGAAAGAGAGGGACCAAACTTGCAATGAGGTCGGGATGAGAAGTACTACCAACCTTTCTCTGTTGGATGCTTTTTTAGGACATACAACATCTTGAAAAAAGAAATCCTAAGCTCTATAACAACAAAACTACAACAGATGATAAAAACTAGGACAATCTTGATGGTAGTGGGGGTGATCTGGGTTGGATGTAATCTACAAAAATCTAGAATATTGCATATGAAATGGTACAGAGGGAACCGCAATTCGGACCAGAGTGCTTTATCATAAAAAGCAATGCAGCCTTTGGGAGGCTGCATGACTCGGTTATACGGAGTAGGAGCTATTAATTGAAAACACTCAAGACTAAAATATTTATCCCAAAGTTTCTTTAGGTTAGAATCGACCAAAACTGAGAGTTCAGTATCCAGACCAAAATAGTCTAGAATTTTTTTTATCGAAGACTCCAAAGCATTTTCACTGGAGGTACCGGCTTTGGCTGTCATCCAAGATGGGTCATCCATCTCAAGCTTAAGTCGGGACTGGGTAGTTCAGATTTTTTGATCATTTAAAATTATTTTTCTCCTCCTTTTATCACCACCATGAGAGGGACTCTCTTGGAAAGATATTTTTAAGAGAAAAAAAAGACGAAGAGAGAAAGCAAAAAGAAGAAGGGAGGACTAGTCAGAAAAGCAAATGAACAAAAATCCTAAATAAAAGATATCATAAACTTTGAAGGCAAGATGAAAAGATCACCTAGAGGGAAAAAAACCCTCTCTCTTGGTTTCAATAGTCCTCCTTGGCTCCAGTGATGGCTGGAATACCCTTCTTCGATTGTCTGGGCATTAAGAAGCTTTCGGAATGTCTTCTGGTAGAACCTTTGCATTGAAAGGAGCAGTAAAATGATTCTCAGGTGATTGCCATCCTATTTATAGAAAGTAATAATGGCTCAGATCTATCCGCTCATCATTGGATTCTAGCCACTTATCGATAATCTAGAATAGCCACAGAAAGGCCATTTCGATGCATCTTATTCTGATTGAGCCACATAAGCATAATCCATGTAATGATCCGATTAATTAATAAAAGAGCAACATGTGCCCCACGTTGCCTAAATTACAATAGAATGGATAATGATGATTTTCCACTCTCCTATGCTTCTTTAAATACCAAGTACAATAGTCATGGTGGAATCCCTATAAACGAGGTGGCATATCATTTTGAATGATTAAAAAATTAATTTTGGTAGTAGTGCGGTATAGTTATCGATAGAAAATTAAAAGATGTCTTTCAGATCGACTTTCCATACTCATCGCGAAGATTTCCACTTCAGGTCTAGAAAGTGCAGTGCAAGTGTTGGTGCATCCAATTACTAGGGATGAAAATAGGCCAGACGGCCTATCAGGGGCCTATGGCCTAGCCTACTATCGGTCTACCCTGGTCTAATCTATTTATCTAAATAAGTCAGGCATAGATTTTTAAAAAGGCCTATTTAAATAAATAGGCCAAGCCTAAGATTTCAAAGCTTGGCTTGAAAGCCTACAGGCGAGCCTATATAAGAGTAGCCTGTGTTATGTTTGATAGACCTTTGAGCCTATATATGCCGAGGTCTTGAAGGCCTAGGTCTGTTAGCCTATTTAAAGATTTTAATGTTTATAGATTTTTAAATAGGCTTTCAGGCTAGGTCAGGCTTTCTTATTTAGTAAAATAGGTCAAGCCAAGCCTCATTTTAAGTTTGAATCAGTCCAACAAGCTGAGCTCAGGCTAGTATTTTACAATATAGGTCTGACCTGTTTAAGCCAAAACCTAGCCTATTTCCATCCCTACCAATTACCACTAGCCACGTGGCAACATTAGAAAAGATTATTAAATCGATGAGCCATCGATAACATGGTAGCTGATGGTTATCGAATCCAGGTCTGTAAAATACCAACTTAAAAACTTCAATTGATTTATTTCAAGATCAAGTACAGTAGTCATTGCTTCAGTGGTGCCTAGAACAGTAATACACTATGCAGGCAAGTCAGATCGAGAAATTACCATCCTTGAGACCATGTTAGTGGGCCCGAAAACTTATGTCATAAGGGAGCCTAGGTCAGTCTTCAACCACTCTATAGACGACCATGTAGGCAAAGATCGGTAATTCACCACCCTGGAGATCAATAGCTCACCACTAATCATCTTAATACCCAAGGGCACCTTTATGCCGAGATCAGATTACAACCAACCTCACTGATAATTATCATCAACGATAGCCTAAGACGAGACTAGTTAAAAGTCAATCTGCCAATGTGGTATCCAACTCAGTATTAAAAAGGATCTAAAATATTTTAACCTTGATAAGCTGTCATCTAGCTAGGCTATAGCTATCTTCCAGCTACTCTCTAATCGGATCTCATAAGGGCTAATAGTCCACAACTACAATCCAGTTGTTCATTCTATTAAAATAAACTAATGGCCTAACAAGTTTTTTTTAAAGCTTAAGCAAATTCTTCTATAAATAGAGGGGCAGAAAATCCTTTCGAAAGTAAGTCTAAGTATAAGATTCACAGAGTCTACACTTTACTGAAATCTGCTCTCGATTTTTTCATTGAAGGAAGATCGAACCCCCCTTTTTTCACTCAAAATTCTCTTTTCTTGCCTTCTAGCCTTTTATTACTATTATCTATTTTCAAGACCTCAGCTAACTTAGATATCAAAAAGGTTTTAAATCAGAGGTATCCCACTGGTTCTTGAGACTTTCTTGTAGATTAGTCCATGATCTACGTCAACTTAACCCAATCCAGCTCTCCAACGCGTGTCTTCTCTCCAATGATTTAAAGCTAGCTAGCCTTGCTGCAACAGAAGATATTGGCAATATAAATTATGATATTGATACAACTCATGAAGGAAGAAAGAATAATTACCTTTTTAGATGGTGTTATAAGATAATTGCCATTATACCTAAAGAAATTAAGGAAATGGTACCTAACATATATATATATATATATATATATATATATATATATATATATATATATATATATATATATATATATATATATATATATATATATATATGAAGAGCCAATTATGAAGTACAAAATAGCAGCTAATAAACATCCAAAGTACAAAATGTTCCGGAAAGGAGATATGGTTATGGTCTTGTTGAGAAAAGAAAGATTTTCTACAAGCTCAAGCCAAAGAAATATGGTCCTTCTTGATCTTTCGAAGACTTTCAATGTTCCTGATCCAAATTCAGTGCAAATGCACCGTTTTATTCCAAGCTTAACTTGAGGACGCGTTTTTTGCAAGTGAAGGGGACTATTGTATAACAAGTTTCTATAAATTTCCTTGAACGGTGGGATCATTGGCAGTTTAAGCGAAAGTCAGGCATGAACTAATTTTGTGATCGTAGCTAAGGCAGTTTTCTTGCTATAACTTGCCGAATGTTATTTTTTTAGTTAGGGGATCTTATTTTGGTTTTTGGCGCTTTCCTTGCTAGCAAGTTTCTGATTCTAAAAAGGGAGAATATATTTATAGCAAGTTTCTTATTCTAGAGGAAGAATATCTTTATAAATAGCCATTACAACCACTCAAAAAAGATAGTTCACAATCAATAAAATTTTACAGAGTCTTTTTTTTCCTAATTTTTCATAATTGTCTGAATCTTTCTTGCCCTTCGTTCTGCATCAAATATATTGATGATGCAATAAGAGTCGAATCAAGTAAACCAAAATCTCAATTACGATGAAAAACTCGAGCTGTGGGTAGCCGGATTCTTGCAGCCATCTCCAAGCCAATATGGTGATTGCTGTGCATCACAGGAGCCTAGCAGCGTGGGCAGATTCGCTCTCACCCCAAGGTTGTGGCTCCGACCGTACTAGCCAATTCCAATTGGTGCACAAGTACAGGACTGCATAAAATTCTAGCTGCAAAGAAACCGTGCCCGATTAGCAACATTATTTCTCGCATCACCCAAAATCATTTCGCAGTCCAAAAGGGGGATGCGGACTGGTGATTTATCGGAAAAAAGAAAGAAAGAAAGAAAGAGGTAAGATAGAATGCTGACGTAAATGGAGCCTGTTCCGGCATGATCTAGTGAATTCTAATGTTGACATGTTGATTGGTTTTGTCGATGGTTTCCACCTATATGTAACGCAAGTCCTACCCAAGTTTCAAATATCCACAATTGCGCGATGGGGTCACGAGTGACAAGCCGGACCCACTAATCCTTTGCAAGCCACTTCTGTTTGTATGTTTGTGGATGTGGATGTAACTTAATGGATGCTCTAGAAATTAAACCACCTTCCTTAAAAACTATGTTCTATATCATTTCTAAATCTAATATCAATCATATTTTCTTTATTTTTGTTTCTCTTTATTCATCTCTTCCTGATTTTCTTCCCTTTTTCCCCACAGCCCCCTCACACACCCGTACTCATCTTTTATCTCTTCTTTTTGTCAGTAGAAAGGAATTAAAGCGCAAGCAATATATAACCGATCCCTTTGGTACGTAATTCAATAATATATATATATATATATATATATATATATATATATATATATATATATATATATATATATATATATATATATGCACCAAAAAGAGAGAAAATTTTTTTAATGAACCAAATATCCGTATTAATTAAATACGAAACTAGATGCTCAATGTCCTATCTGTCCCGTAAAAATGGTATTTGGTCCACTTAGCATATAAAGCATGCAGTATCAGGATAACGTATTCATCTTTGGACGAAGAGAATGTGATTTTTCAATGAGAGGGGGCTCGATGGTTGAGGATTGCTGCATGGAGTGAGTTGCTGCGTGGAGTGAGATTAGGTCCCATTTCCTTTCTTCCTTGTACCAAAAAAAAAAAGCCACTAATGATGTAAGACCAATGTAATAGCCACCTATTATTATTCCAAAAAAGAAAGAATGTACGTGAAGTAAAACTTACCCGAGGTAAAAAAGATAAGGAACAAATAAATAAATACAATTAAGACACAAAAGCAAGCAGGTTCCAAATGGGATCTACCAAAACAACTGAAGTAAAGGAGACCCGGAAGTACAACACCAAAATGCTCAGCTGCCAGCTAGAGGGATCCCATGATTGCTCACAAGTCACAGGGTTGCTTAAGAACTCCATCACTGTCTCCATAAAAGGGATAATCAAAAGCTTATGATGGTAGAAATAAGTAGATAGAACGAGAGCAGCCGAAAGAAAGAACCCAGAGAGCTCCCTGAAAGGACAGTAGACATTGCTGCTTTAAAGCAACCAAGGAGTTTTGGAAATAATGCACCAAATGCTCTGATGCAGCTGAAGGCCAAATGCTCTGATGCAGCTGAAGGATCCTAAAAGTGCTCATGAAGCTGCTAAACTTCATCATTGTTTCCGGAAGAAGGGCCATACAAGAGTCGAAGGGCATGCAGAAACAAAAGACAGAAAAGCAACCGATAAGAATCAAGTCAGAGAGCTCCCTCAAAATATTGACAGCATCAGGCAAGACGATAGTCAATGAGAGAAGCAAACAAAATGGGGCGGTCAGAAACATCCAAGACATTGAACTGAGTTCCGTGGATCTTCCATGCAAACGAGGGCCACACCTGGAAGAAACTTCTCCATGCAGAGGATAGACCAATCTTGGAACAAATTAATTGATCGCTTTCCAAGCAATATTCGATGATAAGGCATTTGATTTTTTAAGGAATATTTTGGCATTTCACTTGATCCAGCAGCACTAATGAATGGAAGTAAGGAACAATAAGACAATCGGTCGCAAGTTAGCACAGAAATTTCTTATGCACCAGATAGAGTAGAAGTCATACAAATTGGCTGGAAGATATTCAATATGCAAGGCATGCATCACCAAAAAGCTAGCGACTAAAGCCTGAAAATAACATGATAAGAAATTAGAATATAATTAGTAGGTTCCAATGCCTCATTGTAGATAACACAGCTACCACAAATATCGTTACGAAGCTTCTGCATATGAATGTTTCTGATGTTGAATATTTTAAGCAAGGCAAGCCAGAGAAGAGCATTGTTTTTTAGAGCGGCATAAACAAACCAGGTAGCTTTTAGAAGAGGCCATTGAATCCAATATCAAGAAGGAAACGATACAGAAATTAATATGCACATGAGAACAACCCACTTGATTCCAACTGCCAAATAATCATGTTAGGATTAGAGTTCAAAACTTTATCTTCAAAGATAGAAAAAAAGAATGAACTTTCTTCTATTGCGCAATAGGTGAGAAAGAGGAATAATTCATGGGCCAATGCGAAAGCCTGGAGCTGATGAAACAAGGAACAAGAATTTCTCCTACATGCCTTGAAAATATTTGGAAACTTAGACTTAAGAGGAGCATTTGAAATCCAATAGTCATACCAGAATGAAGATCATTTCCAATCTTGAATTTACAGCTGTTCCTAATGGGGGGCAGAGAAGAGATGATATCGTCCCATATTATGGAACGGTATCTACCCGGTTTCCAAATAAGGAAAGAGCTGAAGGAAGAAAGATACTGGAAAAAAAAAAAAAAGAAGAAGCCAAAAATCGAATACAATTAGTTATAGTTCTCATCAAAATGACAAAATGCATGACCCTCGCTCTCGGATACGAGTAACATGCAATCAAGGAAAATCTATACAAATACATTGCAAGTGAAGCCAGTGGTTCCTAATGCAACGCACATCCATAATGATACGTGTTATCAAATACGAGATGTCATGTGTCATACATCAAATGGCTCCTCTTTGCGGCTGAACCCAGTTACATTTAAGAAATAATAAAAACATATGATGGAAGCTTACATTTAGTATTTTTTTAAAAAAAAAGGAACACGTGCTCTTCATCCATTTGCTTGGTGACAAAGACCATCATTTAAGAGGATAGGAGACAAGATTTAGGTATTGATTATAGAATGGGACTGCTTTAAATAGAGTGAATTCTGGATAGTTTCTCCCGACTGATGGTTAGGAGGAATGAGGTTTTTGAACTATTGGATAATATACTGTTCGAGAGGTATTAAATAGATTTAGATAGGGAGTCACGCTTATTGGTAACTCTATTCCATTGGATGGAGGGGACTGCTCAGATAGAGGAGTCAAGATCCGATTATATGGTGGACAGTTAGTAAAAGAGAGAGGGATAGTTAGTAAGAGAGAATAATTATATATATCCCTCTCTGGATAGTAGGCAGCAAGCGTGTACGGAAGAACAAATTCTCTGGTTAGTTTTTTCACTATAGCTACAATTTTATTTGTATAGATTTTTCTCTTTATTTTGAACTCATCATGCTGTATGGGATGGTTGTTGCAGATGTGTTGCACTTATCCATTCCTCTTACCGCATCATCTAAGAAAGAGAGGATTTTGGTCCAACTAGAGATAAGGTTTATTTATATTTTTCTATCAAAACTATAGAGGATTGCTGCATCATTTGGCAGCCTTCCTCCTCCTGTGCTGCTAGAGATGTGCATTCAGTTTTTTTAGTTTAAATCGGATCAAAGTTCTAAGAAATCGAACTTTTAAATTTACATTTTGTAGAACTAAAAATCGAATCGAATTAGCCTAAAATCGAATAAACCAAATCAAAATAATTTTACTTTAGTTCGATTTGGTAATTCAGTTTTGGGCTTCTCTATGCTGGGCTTTTAGTTTTGGTTAGGACTTATTAAATTCTTTAATAATTTTATTATTTGGGCTGTAGAATTGTACTTGGGCTTGATATTGCTATTCAAATACAAATCAACAATACACCATTTAAAAAACAAAGTTCTATTCAATAAACTTAACTCAAGCTCTTTGTAATCTACCAATAAAATTTTAGTTTTTAGTTAATTGAAGTTATCAAATTAAATGCTAAAGACCAAACTAATTTAAAAACTTTGGTTTGATTTTAAATTGATACCAAAATTCTAAAAAAAAAAACTGAACCAAACATCAAACTAATTAATGATTTGGTTTGGTTTTTGGTTAACCGAATAATTTGCATACCCCTACATGCTACATGCTGTATCATGTAAGAGATAGGATTATGGTGATCAACATAAATATGTGGCCACTATTGATTGCCATTTGGGAAGGTTGCTACATACAATGGCCTTCCATTCTCAAAAATCATCGTAGATGATGTTTTTAGCAGCCCTCCATGATGGTGTGAAGGAAAAGAAAAAAGAGGAGGGATTGAGATGGTTGTTGCTGAAGCCCAGTGGCCCCCCAGTCCCTTACTTTAGTTTGAGTTTCAGACTAGGTTTGGATCCAATAGAATTAGTTTAGGATTATGGATTTGGGTTGAGTAGTTCGGATTTAATTAATCAAGCTAATGTGTTCGGATCTATGTGGATTTGGGTATGAGGATTCGAGTTGTCAGATATTAGGCTATTGGGTAATGGGTTATTAGGATCTTAATTTTTTGGATTTTGGTTTGTAGGTATTGGGCTATTGGGTGGTTAAGTTATCAGATATTAGGCTATCGGATTTTGGGTTATGAGTTTTTGGATTGGTTTTTGGTTTGGATTAGCCTAGATTAGTGGGTTTGGGATAGGTTACTAATAGGATTCAGGTTAGACTTAGGGTTTGGGTTAGGTCCCTAATTGGGGTTAGTATAAGCGGTTGGATTAGGATTATAGTTATACTTTGGATGACGGAGGTGGAGACGATGGAGGAGAGAACTAGGATCTCCGATTGGGAAGAGTGACATATGGTAAGGGTTCAGGTTAGGGCTAGGATTGGGATCGGGATGGTGGTGGGGAGGGTTAGGGTTAGCGGTGGGATTTGGGTTAGGGCTAGGGTTTGGTCCGTAGAAGTGGGGATGGCAAAGGGTTTGTCTTATAGTTAGGGTTAGGGTTAGGGTTTAGAAGACAAAGGTGGAAATGGCAAAGGGTTAGGGTTGGGATGGCAAGGATTAAGGTTAGGGCTAGGGCTCGGATCAAGATGGTGGTGGGGAGGGTTAGGGTTAGCATTAGGGTTAGGGTTTGGTTTACGGATGGCTATGGTTTCGGATTGAGAGAGCTAGGATTTAGGGTTTGGTCTACGGAGGTGGGGATGGCGATGGAGAAAGCTAGGATTCCATGTTGAGAAAGTTGCAAAGAAAAGTGATAAGGTTATGACTAGGGCTAGGACTGCAGAGATTGAGATGGTGGTGGGGTTGCATAGGGCTATTGATTAAAGTTAGGGCTAAGGCTAGGGTTGGCATTATAGAGATGGGGATAGCAATGGAGAGGGCTGGGATTGAGGCTCGCGATGGGTGACAAGAGAGAAAATGAAGAGAACGATAAGAAAGAAAACAAAGGGTCGAATCATGAGTGGCTGACTACATGCAAATGAAGGGAAAAGGGAATGGGACGATAGATGGTATCGGAGATGGAAACCCTAGCCTATGCGTCTTACAGATGGCATGCTTCCTCATCAGCAGAGAGAATGACAGATCCACGGCCGTAGATATGAGCCTCTTTGGTGTGCATCCTCGGACGGTAATATCGAGCCATAGCGATGAGATCTGATTGACGAGAGATGACATCATGAGCTGATCCAGCATAGGAATAGGCCATAAAGGGGAGAAGAAGAAGGGAATTGAAAAGAGATTAGGAGGTGAGAGGCAAAGAGGTGGAACTGGTGGAATGGAAGGGTCGAGAGCGAGAGAGTTTGGTTATTTAAGGGGATGGTTGCATGGAGTATTTTATGCATTTTGAATGCATAAAAGCTCCATGTGCCCTCTTATTACGTACGTGTCCCTATAGAAAAGTTGTGGAAATTGATTTTATAAAATTATTTAATTGTATAGAAATTGTATGCAGTCACTTGCATGCTTTTGATGTTTTGATTTTCTTTTGAGGCATCCTCATATTAATATTATGCAGAAATTATGAAAAATCATATTACATTGGCTTTTCTTTTGCTTTAATTTATGAGAGAAAATTGATAATATTTTAATAAACTAAACTAGTCGAAGACCCACACATTGCATGGGGTGGATAATTACTACCTATAATTATTAAATTTTTTAATAATAAATATTCATAATAAATATTTTTTAGCTTTTTTTAATATTTTATATTATTTATTATATATATTATATTTTTTTTATTATTATATAAAATAATATTTTATTATTTTTTCTTCTTTCTTGCTGTTCTCATGCCCTCACGTTTGCTGATGCTGCCCCACCTCCTGCTGTCCCACTATGGCTCTCCTTCTCTCTCGACAAATATTGATCTTGATCATACCCCCGCCTCCTTTTTTCTTCTCATTTCTTCTCTGCGCCCGCTAGTGCCGTCCTACCACCGCTACTCTTCTCTTTCAATAAACATCGGTCCTAATCGCATCCTCCGACTTTCCGTCGGTACCGTCATCCCCAGTGCCACCACTATCCCTTCTTTCTCCTTGCTTGCCTTCTACCCAGCTCTCTTTCTGCTACTACCAACATCTCCCATCCCAGCCATCCTCCTTCGCCCGGCTCCTTTTATGTGCTCTTGCATTTTGAATTTCGCTCGTATGGCTCCATGGCCCAGTAGGAGGGTCGATCTCTGGTGGCATTGTTAGAGGCGAAAACCATGGCATGGGCCTCATAGTTGGGACCTTATATATATATATATATATAAGATGATGTATAGTTGATTGCTCATTAAAAAAAAAATTTAATTTTAATTTTTAATATCATATATATGATATAATCTGATGTATAGTTGATTGCTCATAAAAAAATTTTTGATTTTAATTTTCAATAGTATCCTTTTTATTCATTTGTCTTCGGTCCATTATTGCTCCTTAAAAATCCCTCACTCCTCTCCATCTTCTTCCCCTTCTTCGTGGCTCCTTCTCCCCATGACGCTAACACGAACCCCTAGGATCATCGGGCCCGAGCTTTTTAGAACACAGTGATGTCCGATCAGTCAAAAGATGCTAGTGAAAAAAATATTTGATTTTGAAGTATATAATCTGAATCCATTTTTGTATAGTTTCACGACCAAGCTAGCCTTCCATTTAATCTTTTTGTAGATATCTCTTTAAAATATACTACCTGAATCTTTTTTCATATGCTTACATGACCAAGCTAGCCTTCCATTTAATCTTCTTGTAGATATCTGATTTTGTTTTCAATATACTTGTGGAAGTGCATCACCCTTCCTTTATTCGTTAAAAATAAAACCTAATAGGTCCCACCATTAGAAGGTTATTTAGATAATATAATAGGTAATATAATAGAATACTACATGGCGCTGAGAAGCTTGTGAGAGAAGTAGATCAACATCCTCTATCTATAAATACTATCGATTCCTTGACCCCTCTACTACCTCTCTCTCCATTTTTTGCTGCGATACCTCGCTGCTTCGAATCCCTCTTTCCCCAAGTCATGCCGAAGAGAGTTTTTTTACCCCAAAGAACTAAAGCCCTAACATTCGATTGGAGGTATATTTTAGAGATCACTCTATTTTGATCATGTGTTCTGATTTTGTTTGTGATCTTGAACACAAGAATATAGTTTGCCTTAAATTTGCTGCTTATTTGGTCATCGGTATCTAAAATAGAAATGGTGCAAGAACTGAAGATAGAAGGCAAGAAGGATGATAGGACTTAGAAAGTTTCTCTGCCGCCGTGTATTCTAGATTCAGAGAGCAGCTACAAGATGACACCACTATTCCTGAGTAAAAATACTTTCTTTTTCCCACTTTCCTTACGATTTCCCTCACTCCCCTCCATCTTCTTCCCCTTCTCTATGGCTCCTCCTCCCCATGATACAAAGTCTCCTTCTCCATAGCTCCCCTGTGCTGCCAAGGCACCGCTCACTAATGAACACCTGGGGGAGCGAGAAAGGCCAGCCCTTTTCTTGCAACACCTATAGCTCCTGCTAGTAAGCGGTGTCTATAGATAGGGGCTTATCTTAAGCTTCGGGAGTCCAAATGGATGGGAGGCTTTGTGTAGCCAAAATAATAGTTTCACATGGCACAACTAAAATCATCTGAGATGCTAAGGTGGCAATACATATGCTATAATGTTATATAATGTTAGCATAAATTAGTGTGTCAATAGATAATATAATATGTTAATTAAATAATTATTTTTTAAAATCAAGTTAGTTTATGATTTAGTTAATGCAACATCTTAATTATTAGATTTGGCAAATACAATATAATAATTACATTAATCCTTCTTAGTTAGATTTATTATTTAATTATTGTATGGTTTGTGAGAGTATTTACTTTGGTCAAATTTATGAATGAAATGATAATATGATCATATATTATTAATTTGATAGATTATGTAGCTGGGGAGAATGCCCTCTTTCATCAATTTGTTGGGTTTTAAATATATTATATTTTCTTGATTTTATGTTCTTTTCGAACTAGAACACCAATCTGTAATTGATTGTAGAAATGAAAAGAATCAAAATTTTGTAGATAGTCATACTTGAGGAGATAACTAATAGATTAGGATTGTGCAAGCCAATTTATAGATTAGAGGTCTGGGATGATAGGATGCTGAGGGCATATATGAAAATTGTGCTGGAATGTGATAATGAATTGCCTAAAATTCTTAAGACTTTAGGTTGTTCGATGTATGATCAAAATGAATTAGAGGAATTTGCTGCAGGATTTACAATAAATAGATTACAACAGAGATTTAAATTTAAGGTTGAAGATTTCAACTTTGAAGATAAAGATTATTATTGGTGTATGTACTGAAGAATTAATGATGCTCATGAATAGCTTGAGTATGAGCATAGATAATTATGTTGGAAATATGATTTATCAGTTGATAAGTATAAAAAAATTGTTGTTTGAATATAGTCCCCAAAAAAGAAAATTAAAAAAATATAAAAAAATATTTCATCTAGATTTTGAATCATCGATTGGTGAGAATGTCATTTAGGACTATTTGATAAATGTTTTGGGAGTGTTGGTTTGAAATCAATGCCACGTATAAGTATTGATGTGTGGGTTCGCATTTTGTATTTTAGGTTTCGCTAGGATAAGTTTTTTTTTATTATATGTTTATTCTACAATTGTAATATGTTTTGAATTACTCAATGATATTTGATTATATTTTGGCAATGGATGAAGATAATACTAATCTAACCAATGTTTTTTTTTTCTTTTTTTTTTTTTTGGGGGTGGGGGTTCATACGACTTTTGCATTATTTTTTATAAATTTTGGTATTGATGTATTGAAATTATCTGTGCTATAGAATTCGGTTATATTTTATTAAAAAATTAGGATATATTTCTAGATAATATTAATGTGGTAGGATGAAACCAGATTGGAAATGGATTGGATACTGATTTATTAATATCTATATTTATTTTGTCTGATGAATATAAATATAGATATGGATATTATTCTGATGCAAAAATTTATATTCATATTTATTTTAAATGGATATAGATACAATTTCGATATTGAAAATATATATCTAATTATGGATATAACTTAGATAATTAAACTTTATAACTACAGAATTAAAGATATTATTATATAGATGATAAATCAAATTAATAATATATTTATATGGTTGTTTATTTTTTAAAAAAATTAATAAGTATTATATAAAGTTATATAGGATTAGATATAGATTTAGATAATTGAAAATAAATCGGATAGTTGTCTATCCTTACCCATATCCATTTTTCTTCAAGAGATATGGATATTAGTTGGATCCTCAAATTTTTATCTATATCCGAATTACTTCGGATACGAAAATGGATTCAGATGGATAATATCCATACTACTTTCATCCTTATAATATGATATTAATAAATATGAAATATTTTGTTATATATTCCAAACCTGAAATCATTAAACAAATGCTTTCATTTATTCAAAAAATTGGTGAAATTGTTGGAAAAAATTTCTTTCAACAAAATTTTGCTAAATTAGGTTCCATTGTTCTTTGTAGACCAATTTATATTCAGAATTTTATTTCTTCGATCCAATTGTTGCATAAGATATTTATTAAATTACTACTATACTTCTTTTATCTTCAGCATTTCTCTAAATTGCATTATTTATTGTTGAATTGAAGTTCAAATAAGAAATTTCCTCCTAAATTTATTTACTACTTTAAAAAAATGAATCTCGGACAATGTACAAGAGAATTCTGCATTCGGATCTTTATATGTAGTACACATTCCTGAAAAATCTATTTTTTCAACTTCTAAAAAAGAAATCAAGCATGAACTTTTTCTAGAAATCATTCCTACAAAATGATTATCGAGCACAATCCAGTAACATATTTTTATTATGCATATTTTTTTTTTATTAAAAAAAATTATATTGATTACATCACATCATACGTATAGAAAGATGCTAATAATCTCACCATCGAAGAAAAAGATCAAGATACTTTTAATCTAATAGTTATGTATGCATTTTTTTTCTTTCATTTTAATTTTCAATGCATTACAGAATTTTTATATTTAAATAATATTTTAAAAAAATTACTCTATGCTCTTTTTCCAATTTAAGTGAAGAAATCCTTGCTGACAATGGTTGATGATGTATTTTTTATTTTTAAAGTCTACGTCGATCGTAACAATGTTAAGTGTTTTATTGTTGATGTACAGTAGATAGTATTATCTATTTTATATTAAATATTAATATATTATTTTTTTAAAATAAAAAATATAATTTTAATTAAAAATTTATTATTTTTTAAAATTATAATTATATTTTTATTAAATAATTTGTTTATGTATAGATTTTCTATATCACACGGTATGATATATATCATCCATCATGACTGTATATAATATGTGTACGGTACATATTATATAGTATGCATTGCGTATGGTAATAATGTGTTTATATATATATATATATATATATATATATTTAATAACCACGATGAAAGTGCATTTTTTTTTTTTAAATATTTTATTTTATTTTATTTTTTTTATCATTCTTTAATTTGGATCCGCGCCGCGAAACGACAAGGTACACAAATAGCGGCCTTTACGATGGGCTTTAAGATAAGATACTCTAGTTTTCGTCGACACCAGCCTTGCCGTTCTCCGGCGCGCGCATCAAATAGTTTTGGGGCCTTCTCCCGCTCAGATCTCGCCCTCGCCCTACCGCCATCGCCATTGCGCTCGCGGCCGACCTTTCCGCCATCGACATCGCCACCTTCAAGCTCTTCGGCCTCGCCGCCCTTAGCCTTACGCCGCGGACCTCGCTTTCGAATCACTTCCTTACCGAACTCGATCTCTACATCTCCTCTGTCGTCGATCTTGGCCTCACCCTCTCCGCCGTCCACCTGGATCTCTGAGATCCAAGGATCGCCGCCCTCGACCTCGTCGTCGTTGACTTCAGAGGCGCCATCTCCATAGGTATACCTCCCTCCTTACCGCCGCGCACACACCCCCGCCCCAAACCCTCATCTCCCCGTCTTCCTCCCATCCCACCACCAAACCTTCCTCCGGCACCACCACCAGATGGACTCCTCAAGCCCTCAGTTAGGTCTGATCTATCGAAGCTAGGGTTTAGTCTCCGTCGATTTTTTTTTTTTCCGACGATCCAGGTATTCTGATATTTTATCAGGGTTTAAAGAATACCTCTTTGATGTGGTTCTTGATGAAATATTTTGAGGCTGAGCTTTCTTTTGTGTCCATTTATTTTTGGTTTCCATCCCGCAAATATAAAGAGATTAAATTGTGGAACCTCTCCGGTTAAAAGATGAATTCCCTGACACAGGGCAGCAAACGTTAATCGAAAATAATTTGGCATCATGGAATGCAATGAACTCGATGCAAGTTATGTACTTCCTTTTTCACCATTATTATCTTAGAATTCTTACAATTACTATGGAGAAAGAAAACTCTTTAAATTTGTTCAAGATGCTTTGCTCAATTTGTTGGATTTAACTCCATAATATGGCCTAATTGTCATTTTGTCAGGTCATGAATCAATTATGGTGAGCCCAATTAATTAAAGAACTTAGATTGGAATTCCTATTTTAATTAGGATAAAGTTTTTTGATGGGATAAGGCAAGTGCGGTGGCCTGATTTCTTTTTTTCAACTCTCAGAAGGGTATGACGATTCTCTCAATCGTTCGTATAAAGGTAGAGGATGAGGAGAGAGAAAATTAGCTACATGTGAAAGATGGATTTGATGCTCTGTGGGCTATGTGGTCATTGCATTGATGAGATGATGATGTAAGGTATATTTTATTTTGATTTTGCATGAATATTGAAGTACGATCTAGTCATAAAAATTTAAATTATCTAACATATGGTACCAGAGCTCAGGATTCATGCTTCGTATTCATGTAAAAAATTTTTCGATAAATTTTGATTTATTTTTAAAAAATTAAAAGCAAAGTTTTATATTTTTCGAAATTAATTAATGTTTAGGAAATTAAATTATATTTTCTTAATTTCCTAAAATTAAAAGAAAAATATATAAAAAAGGGGGTTTTTGGGGTCGGTTGTGCTAGCCGATTTGCGTCGCCCGGTGAACGGGGTAGCAACCACCGTTGCTGCCATGCCGGCGGTAGCCAATCCTTCGGCCGTTGCTACCTCCCAGCGGCGGCGGCGAGCTTGGCCACTTGTGGCCCTCATGGTATTATGGAGGAAATTGGCAAAGGACCGGCGCAGCAGGTCGGCAGGAGTCGGCCATGGTGCTGAATCCGGGTAGGGGACGAGGTGGCGATAGCGGTGTTCTGGGCGGGAGTCGGCAATGGCCCCCCAATTCGGCTCGGAAAAGGGCCGGTGGAAGCAGCGAAGGCGGCCATGGAGTGCAGCGGCGGAGATCCACGCCACTCGCCGCGTCTTGGTGCTATCGCGGTGACTGGTGGCGTTTCGGCAGGAGTCAACAGCCCCCGCCACCCACGGTGGTAGCAGAGGCTTGCGGTGGCCGGGGCAGGTTGGTCGCCCATAGTGGTTTCTTTAAAAAAAAATGATTGGGAAGAAAGGGAAGAATGAAGGGGGTTTTGGTTATTGGGTTTTGAATCTTAATGGATCCTGATCCGAACTCGATAAAAACCAAACCTATTTAATTAAAAGGGATCTTTGCATTCAAGCCCCTAGCAAAACTTAAATTCTAAAAAGATCTTTAGGATAGTTTTGCAATTTAGTTCTTTAGGGCAAATTTGCATTGTAGTCCTTGATAAGTAATAAAATATATTAAAGTCCCTACTGATTTTTTGAATAATTTTTAAAGCTATTGTTTTACAGGAAAGGCCATATATTTTTGTAATTTATGGTTAAGTCCTTTAATTTTAAGATTTTTGATAAAATTGCTATAACTTGATCATTTTTTTTTTCCGATTTGGATGATTTTTGAATCGTTGGACTCATGATGATTTGAGAAATATTATGGTTAAGTTCCTCATGTAAAATTAAATAATTTAAATAATTAAATTATTTAATTGATAATTTTGCTTGCTATTATATTATTCAAGTGTGTTTTCATGTAGCTCCAAAGAGTCCGGAGCACTTTATAGATTTTGGATAGCTGAGTCACTGAGGGCTAATGGTTTTCTCTCATTATAGTTCTGAAATTACATAAAAATATATCCATTACAGTAACTCAAAGGTGACTGTAATTTGATACAAAATTAATAATAAAAGATTAACTAACTTGAATTGCATAAAGACGGAAAGTTCTACACCCCAAGGTTGGAATAATCTTGGATTTTTGTAATCATAGTTAGTTAAACCACTGAAAGTATAATTAATATGATGGGTCATAGTTTAAACATGTATTATGTGTACATGCCATAATTAATGTTCTTGCTTACATACTTCATATTATTGTTAGTTATGATTTATGTAATACATGTTTTGACATTATTTATTATGTTTAAATTTATGATTAAATTAGTTGCGACACTTATTATATGCTATGATTATTGCCCAAAGGTGTTTTAGCATAATAAGTGTTATTAACAGAATTGTATTATGGAACCTGCATCATGATGGTAATTGTAAGCACGTTTTGTTATTTACAGCCATGATCCCTGCTTCACTCTCGTCGCATCTATCTAATATTCTCATACTGAATGGATCAAATTATTCTGATTGGCATGAGCAGCTTCTTATTATCTTAGAATGCCTAGATTTAGATTTAGCCCTTCGTAAGCCTCAGCCAGATCCACTTACCTCCATTAGTTCTCCTTTTCATAAGAAATTATTTGAAAAGTGGGAGCGTTCTAATAGGTTGTCTCTCATAATTATTAAAAGCTCTATAGCGAGAGATATTAGGGGATTAATTTCTGATAATGAATTATTAATTTCAGATAATGAATTGGCTTCTGAATATCTTTCTTTTGTAGAACAACAGTTTACCAGATCAAGTAAAGTCTTAATTGGTATCCTAATGAATAAACTAACCTCTATGAAATATGATAGATTTTCTGGAGTGCGAATGCACATCATGAAAATGCATGATATAGCTGGAAAATTAAATGATTTGGGCATAACAGTATCTGAAAATTTTCTTATCCATTTTGTTCTCAATTCTCTTCCATCCCAGTTTACCCAATTTAGGATTTATTATAACACATGTAAAAAATCATGACAATGAATGAACTCATTTTTTAGTGTGTGCAAGAGGAAGAAAGATTGAAACATATAGTTTCACAGGAGCATCTTAAGAAAAAGAAGACGAAAGAAAATAAAGGATCCAACAATACACTAATAAAATGTTCTCACAAATTGAAATATTTTCTCTGCAAGTAGGAGGGACATATCAAGAAGGATTGTGAGAAAAGAAGAAAATTGTTTGAAAAGAAGGATATTCCATTATTACTTGTTTGTTTCGAAATCAATTTCATTGATGTTTCTTCTAATAATTAGCGGATTGATTCGGGTGCTGCAATTCATGTTTTCAATTCAATGCAGGGATTTCTTTCAAGCTGGAAACCAAATGATAGAGAGCAGTGGATCTTTATGGGAAATCGGATGAAATCCAAGATCATTATAGTCGAGATCTATAGATTTATTACAGACACCGAATTCTAATTAGATCTACATGATATCTTCTATGTTCCTTCAGCATCTAGAAATTTAATTTCTTTATCAAAACTTGATTTAGAAGTTTTTTCATTTACTTTTGTAAATTTAAGTTTTAAATTAATGAAAAATTTTATTTTTGCTGGTATTGGAACATGGTGTAATGGATTATATAAATTAAATTTGGATTCTTTTTTTGAACAGTTTTTGCTTGTTGTAAATGTCAATATAGGAATAGAACGTGATATTGTAAATGAGAGTTCTTCAATGCTGTGGCATAGGTGATTAAGTCATATATCAAAAGAAAGGATTACTAGATTGGTTAAGAAAGATGTTTTACCAAATCTAGATTTTAGTGATTTTGGTTTGTGCATCGATTGTATTAAAAGAAAACAAATTAAAAGTCATAAAAAAGAATGCCACTAGAAGTCAAGGACTCTTAGAATTGATACATATCGATATTTATGGCTATTTTACATCTTGTTTTGGAGGACAAAAGTATTTTATTATCTTTATTGAAGATCTTTCATGTTATGGTTATGTTTTTCTATTACAAGAAAAGTCTGAAGCTTTGAAAGCCTTTAAGGTATACAAAGTTGAAGTTAAAAATTAGTTGGACAGAAAAATTAAGGTTGTAAGATCTGATAGGGATGGTGAATACTAGGGTAGATATGGTGAATTTGGCTGTAATCCTGGATCTTTTGCCAAATTTCTTGAACAGCATGGTATTGTAGCATATTATACCATGCCAGAAAATTTCTAACAAAATGGTATGGCTGAAAGGCGTAATCGCACTTTGATGGACATGGTGAGGAGTATGGTTGGTAAATCCTCATTACCCTTGAATTTGTGGGAAGAAGTCTTAAAATCCGCTATGTATATCCTAAATTGGGTACCTAGTAAGGCCGTACCTAAAACTCCTTTTGAGTTATGGACGGATAGAAAACTAAGTTTAGGACATCTACCTATTTGGGGTTGTCTAGTAGAGGCTCAATTATATAACTCACAAGAAAAGAAATTGGATTCCAGAACTATTAGTTGTTATTTTATAGGATATCCAGAAAGGTCAAAGAATTTTAGATTTTATTGTCTATCATATACCACTAGAATTATTGAAACTGGAACTGCTAGGTTTATTGAGAATGATGAAAATAGTGGGAGTGGTACATCGCGTAATGTGGTGTCACAGAAAATAAGAAAATCTCTTCTTATTATAGTAACACCTAGAGATATTTCATTTGAGGCTGTTCAATTTGAAATTATGGAACATCAACAGGTGATTGATACGTTATTTTCTGAACAGACTGTTAATAAACCTGATCTAATTGAAAATAATCACAATAACGATGTTGAACCTGAAATATTACGGAGATTTACTAGAATTAGAAGATCGGCTATTTTAGATGATTATATTATATACTTACAAGAATGTGATTATGATATTGGAATAAAGAATGATCTAGTTTCATTTAAGGATGCCATGAAAAGTGATGATTCTGAACTTTGGTTAGATGCCATGAAAGAAAAGATGGAATCCATGAATAAGAATCATGTCTGAAAACTTGTCGAATTACCTACAGGATTTAAGCCTGTAGGTTGTAAATGGATTTCTAAGACCAAACGAGATTCCAAAGATAATATCGAGAGATAAAGCTAGGCTTGTAGCAAAGGAATTCACTTAAAAGGAAGGCATTGATTATCATGAAACATGTTTTCCTGTTTCTGAAAAAGATTTATTCAGAATCATTATGGCATTAGTAGCTTATTTTGATCTAGAGCTACATCAAATGGATGTCAAAACCACATTCTTGAATGAGAATTTAAAGAAAGAGGTATATATGGAACAGCCTGAAGAATTTTTAGTGCAAGAAAATAAAAGATTGATATATAAATTAAAAAAATCTATATATAGTCTTAAACAAGCTTCTAGGCAATGGTACTTAAAGTTTAATCATATTATTATTTTTTTTGAATTTAAAGAAAACATTGCTAATTAATGTATATATCTGAAGGTGAATGGAAGTAAGTTTATATTTTTGATACTATATGTAGATAATATCTTACTAGCCAGTAATGATTTGGGTCTCTTGCATGAAACTAAAAGTTTTCTTTTTGAATATTTTAACATGAAAGATATGAAAGACGCTTTTTATGTTCTTGGTATAAAAATCTATCGTGATAGAAATAAGAGATTACTTGGTTTATCTCAGAAAAATTATATTACTAAGATCTTAGAAAGATTTGGAATGTTAAGCTACTCATCAAGTGTCAATTGTTAAAGGTGATAAATTTAGTAAATTTCAGTATCCCAGGAACGAGATTGAGAGAAATCAGATGAAGGATATATTCTATGTATTTGCAGTGGATAGTCTGATGTATGCTTAAGTATGTACTCGTTTTGATATCAGTTTTGCTTTGAAAATGCTTGGTAGATATCAGAGTGATTCAGGTATGGACCACTGGAAAGTTACCAAGAAGGTGATGTGATGTCTTTAGGAAACTAAAGACTTATGCTTACTTATAGGATGACTGATCAGTTGGAGGTGATTGGTTATTTAGATGCAGATTATGCTGGTTGCCTCGATAGTAGAAAGTCTACATCATGTTACATCTTTCTATTAGCTGGTAGAGCAATCTCATGGAGGAGCGCAAAATAGGGCATTATTGCTTGCTCTACTATGGAAGCTGAATATATAAGCTGTTATGAGCCTTTCTCACATGCTCTATGGTTGAGGAAATTCATCTCAGGGCTCGGAGTTATGGATTCTATTTCCAAGCCACTGAGAATTTATTGTGACAATTCTGCTATAGTTTTTTTTTCTAACAGTAGCAAGATGATCAATGTAAACAAGCACATTGATGTTAGGTATCTTGCTATAAATGAGAGGATTAGTAGTCATCAGGTGTCTATTGATTTTATTAGAACTGTTTGTATGATAGTTGATCCTTTGACGAAAGATTTAGTGCCCTAACTTTTCAAAGAGCATGTAAAAGTTATGGGCATTTGTTATTTGGATATTTAAATAGATACTTATTTTGAGATCTTTTAATGGTTTGATGACTGCTATTATTTCTATTTAATTATTGTTTGTATACATTATAGTTGATTTTTGTCAAAAATTAAAGTAAACAGAAGTGTCATTTATATGACATAACAGTGGGACCATTATCATAGGCATTATGGTTTTTGATAGCCTATGTATTCCAATATATAAGACTGGATTAAGTGAGAATTATTGATGTCATGATACATGGAAGAGAGTATATCAATTGAGATGTATAACCGTTATGATTTGCATCAATGATTTTTTATTCAATCAAAGTATAAAGGATCTTTCAAGGAATAGATAATTGGGCAAACTTTTATAAAATGAGTGCGCACTCGTCGGATCAATTTCAAAATTTTGATTCAGAATTGTTGTTTTAAAAATTTTAAAAAATATATGTATTTTATTTATTTTTAAAATATTTTGGCAAAATCAAAAAGTTAATTTTAAGTGATAATATAGGTCAAGTGGGAGAATATTGGATTTAACTCCATAATGTGGCCTAATTGTCACTTAGTTATGTTTAACTCATTGGGCCAAGTATGGTGAGCCCAATTAATTAAAGAGTTCTATTTCTGATAAGACTTAGATTGGAATTCCTACTCTAACTAGGATTAAGTCTTTTGATAGAATAAGATAAGTGCAGGTATAAATAGAGGTGGCATGATCCCTTTTCTCCAACTCTCAGGAGGGTGTGATGATTCTCATCAATCGTCCGTATAAAGGTGGATGGTGAGGAGAGAGAAGATTAGCTGCCTGTAGAAGATGGATCTGACGCTCCGCGGGCTATGTGGTCATCGCGTTGGTGAGACGATGGCGCAAGGTATGTTTTATTTTGATTTTGCATGAATATTGGAGCACGATCCAGGCATAAAAGTTTAAATTATCTAACATAATTTTCATCTGGTTTGTAGTACTTAGAAGATGCATTCATGCATTCTTTTGTGTCCAACAAAGATGAGCCTCCTCTTGTTTGTGATCAGAACTATTAATGCAATCAATTGATTATTTTAAGGAATTTAAGTACACCATTCCCAGAATAATGTTCAATTTTAGACAAGATTCTGTTGGTCCAAGAAGGTACTCAGATCTGTGAGGAACACATGAGAGAAGCTTTCAATTTGTCACCAATCGATTATTTCAGAAATTGATGCATATAACTTGCAAACCAGCAAAGCAATTAAAACCACGCAGCTTGTATTGTAGTTGCTACTTCTGACTTTACATTTTTATGCATGGTTGAATGATAAGGTCCTCTAACAATTTCTATTGAATACTTTGTGGAACATTTTGCTACTCGATGTAGATCAGATCTATTAGCCCAAGATCCAAAACAAACACCAATTAATTCAAGCAAAAGTAGTGGAAGGCAAAAATAAAAGGGAGAGACAAATATATGGGAAAGAAAATAAAGGCTGAAACAATGAGTTTGGCTCCTATTCTTAGAAATGCCTCACCTCACCAAAAAGAATACCCTCCATCTCTTAAAAAACTGCACACTCTCTCTTCCACTGCGAGACAAAAACACTACTATCCTACGTCAACTGAAAAACAAACTCTAGCATAGTGAGTCTAAGACTCAACCTAACCTAACTTGGACTAGCGCTAAAAGACAAACTATTCCATCTACAATTGGAATAAGATACAAGGATAAACTAGGAACAAAATCCCAATATAAGCATGACAACCAATGGACTTCCAACATACTTGTCCTCTCGCAGTCCCTTGTAGAAGTTGAACTTTGCACTAGTAAACATCTCTGCCAGTTATGAATTATGCAGGGAACATTTTAATGTGCAATAATTTGGGTTTGGTAGAACAACCAAAAGATGCGGTGCTATATAAAATATCATTATGCAGTAGTTGAAGTTACTGTGATAAACTCAACCATGTACATTCCCCACAACATCATGGTATAACATTGTGTGCATTTGCAGCACTCTATAGGAGTATGCATAGGATTCTAAAAGTTTACTATGATCTTCATAGTTATTTTGCCACGGTCCATAAACTGGTTTCATTTTTCAGAAAAAAAAAAAAAGAGATTTGGTTCCTCATATCTCATTTTCCAGTCTTTGGAGTATCCTGAGATTCTCGAAGTTTACTATAATGGAAAAAAAATGATTACCACATGATGCTTATACCTTTTGCTGGAAAATTTAGTACCGTTTAACTTTCTTTGAAAGCCTTATTTTCTTTTCTTCAGTAGCTCTAAGTCGTGACATGCAAATAGACTTCCTCATCTTTATGCAAATAAACCTTTTCATGTTGCATAGAAAATCATATTGTACGAAATGTGAAAATATGTTTACACCATGAAGGTTTTTTTAGGATCAAGCTTCTTGCACGCATCATGCTTATCCCTTGTATTCTATAATTATCACCCAGCCACACTGTGACATCTGATTGCAATCCTTGGACAAGAGCCAGTGAGATGTATGCCTGCACTGTTAGTTTCTCTGCTCCACTTTCTTTGCATGGGCTACAACACATATGCTTCAATTTTGTATAATCATAATCTTTATATCTCATCTAAGTGTAATTTGGCTGAAATTGACTCTTTAACTGAATAAATTTTACATGTATCTGTTGATGGATCCATTAATGTCTTTCTTATAATGAGATTTGTTGGTCTTGATCCCCAATGCCACATTAGTAAGCCAATTCATAGTGACATATCTTTCCAAATGTTTTTAATAGATTCCTAATATTCTGCAAAATGCTTGAAGAAACAATAAGAACCTGAGAAAGTTATCAGACACATCTCTCGTCTACATTACCAAATTGTATGTTGTCACTATATCTTCTTGAAGTAATATTACACTGTTACCATGTCCAACAGACGTCACCTTAACTACTTGTAATGTTGATATAATAAACAAATTATTTGAACATTATTGGCATATAATTGCAATGGTAACATTTGAACATGTCTGTAGGATACGTTGTCTCATTTTTTTCCCTAAAATTTCTTTATGGTAGTCTTATATAGTTTTTTATCAGTAGTTTCTTGGTTGTATACTGAGAATACCAATATTTACATCGAAATGTGATGATGTGGTTTTTTAGGTTCCTTGCTGGTTATAAGATAAAAGCAGTGGGAATAATTAATATATTATGATGTCATAATGCTATCTTTTAGAAGTGGAATAAACTTTTTGGAATATAATTGGAATAAACTTCACAATCTAGAAGTGTCTTCTTGTAGATGACCCCATGATATTTATCATGACATGCATGTGAACATGCCTTTCCCAGTTTTTGCTGTAATAAAACTTCAATGATCAGTTTACATACTAATCATCATGTATACATGCATGTTAATTTTGTGCTATTCATTTATGTTGCTCCATTGAGCCTCCGTAGGAACTTGTGGTGCAAGAGAAATATCGTGCATCAACATTTGCAGGTCTTTTTTTGGGAACTACCAACACGGTTCATTCTTGAAGTATTTGTTCTAGCAATGTAACTAAAAAAAACTTCTTAGCGTTCTTGAATGATATTTCCTTTTTCTTTTTCCTGTTCAGCAGTCTAAAGAGATCTTTTCTGGAGCTGTGGGAGGTGCAGGAGGAAACTGGAGTAAGAAGCAAACACGTATTCTCTCTTGTTTGCCATATAACAGTTATACACTTGCTCTTTTCCATATTTTGGGAATCAATCAAATAGTTGCTGCATGCAAACCTTATTTCCTAAACTTTTTACAGATTGACATAAGATTCATGGAAGTAATTACTTTCATGTAATGATATTTTTGATATCTTCTTATTTCTGAGTACTTTTGAGTCAAGAAAACTCCTTGACGAAAAAGAATTATTAAATGAGGTTTTATATTCATTGCAGAATTCTTAGGTTGACATGAAAGAATGCTATTTTTTGATACTGTTAAACCTGTTGAACATGTTGCTGTTTAACATGTAGCTGTGCTTTCTATGATCATACACATATAACTAGTATCCATAAACCTTATTCTTCTGGTCATGCTGCTGCCTGCTTTTCCTAACTTGGAAGTTGAAACAAGTTTTGCTCTCACATTGCTGATTGTTATAGCAAATATATGATTGTTGTACTTATGAATTACATTCTCCAGATTTAAAGCTGCATATTATATACTAATTGTGTCAGGCATTAAATTGTCTTAATGTCACTACTAGTTGGTATTATGTTTGAAAAGTGCAGGTATGATAATCATCTATCTATTGCTTGCTTTAGTCAATTATTGCTTTCTTTTACCATGGATCAGATAATCATCTATGACTAGAGGTTCAAGTACCCCTACAGGGTATCAAGAAGTCTCCTTTCCAGAGGATAGGATCTTTGTGCGAAACTCTGATCGCAACTCAAATAAAAATCATATTTTGTTTTTCAATGTTTTTAAGAGTCATAACGTGCTAAGATGGTAATTTCAAAAATCAAGGTTTGTGTTAGATATAGATATCTCATGTTAGGCTAGCTGTTTGTTGCAACAATAAATCAAAATACTTACAGCGTAAAAGTTCTAAGAGTAGATACATTCATTTAGGAAACTACATAGTACATACATACATTTAGGAAACTACATGATGGTGGAGAGGCTACCATGGTCATCCAAAATGACCTCATTGATCCTGATCTCAATTGTTTCCTTCATCTTCTTTCTTCCTGTGTTGATAAGTGCATTTTCATAATAGGACTTAATGGGGCTGTGAGATACTAGGGGAATAAAAGTGAAAATACATTATCGTGTCTTGGACTTCTGTTTTTAGGGTTGCATCTGCAGAAGTTGTTGGATGGACAAAGCCATGATGCGGCATCCATCTGAGAAGGCATAGCACTCTATGTTGCTCTTATTGCATCATAGAGGATGTGAACCTAGCTCGAGAATTGGAGGGATGGATCACTGCTTAATATGTTATATATATATATATTTTTTTTTTTTTAAAATTTTGACTTTTGTTTTTTTTTCTCAAGTCGGAAAGGCAGATCAAGAAATCTGCATCTGCTTGTCCGTTGATCTTGTCAAGCGATAAGTATGTGGAGGGGCAAAAGCATTCAAAATGACACCTTGAAGAGTACCATTCTCATGAGAATGGTGTATTGTGTGAATTTTTTTATAATTCACACTATAAAATTTTTAAAAATAAAAAAAAAATCCTAACACTAAAATCTAATCCCCCTCTCCCTAGTCCATCCCCTTCTATTCTTTCAGCAATGGGGATGGCAACTGGTTGGGTATGGGTCGGTAAAGCTGCGAAAATCAATTTTTTTCATACAAATCAAACAACTAAACAAGAATATAAAAGTAAACTTGGTACTTCATATAACACTAAAAAAATAAGAGATCAAGATATAGAATGTAATGTACCAAATTTTCAACAATAATAGAAACACAACAAACAAAAGTATTGAAATCGATAAAATAGCTAATTGAAGTGGCTCAGATCTTTGGGAATTGAAGCAAGAATCCATTCAAGAATATGTGATCATAATATAGAAGGCAAAACAAACAAGAAAACAATTGAAGGATTGAATAAATACCGAGTTGGTGGATAGAAATTTGGGTGTAGATGGGAGTGTCATTCAATTAGCTTGGGGAGGAGAATGTGTGTGGCCTTGTGGCTACGGTTTGGTTAGAAAGAGAGGAGATGATTGGACAGCGGGAGCTATGGGATGAGTGAGTGGAGTGACTGGGACAAGAGGTGGGGAAGGGGTTTGTGAAGTTATATATATTCGAGTCGGGTTTGAGGCGAGTTTTACTATAATCCGCACCTACCTGAATCCGCTTTGGGTTTTGAAATCAAGACACATACTCGTCGTTGACTCTAAACAGGTCAGGTAAAACTCATTCTATTAGAGTCGGGTTGGGTTGTACTCGGTGGGATGGAGTAATTGCCACATCCCTATTTAGCCACCGGCCCTAATGCACTCAGCAACTCTCTTTATCCTTCCATGGCCCTTCTCCATCACTCCTCTCCTTCCCCTATCTTTTCCTCTTTATCGCTCTCTTGGTCGCTCATATTGAGCCAAGAAGTTTGGAACCACCTGCCCTTCACTTCTCTCTCTCTTGCTTTTATGGCAAGGAATATTATGGGAACTTTTTCTTAATTCATATGGTGAAAAGATCATCTATATTTATAATTGAAAAAATACAAGAGATTTACAATCGTAATCATACAAAAATAGAAAGAAATAATAAATGATTATAATCATACAAAAATAGAAATGGATTCTAAGATCTCTCCTATATTCAAAATTCAAAATTCAAAATTTTGCCCAAATGGATTCCATTGATTGTGTGATCTGGTTTCTTTTTCCATACTTCCCCTCAAGTTGGTTTGAAGATATCTTCCATGGTAAGCTTGTTTACTAGATACTTGAATTGTTTCTTATACAACCTCTTTATGAGAATATCAGCAATTTGATCAATTATTGGAATGTATGGCATGCAAATTATTCCATTGTCAAGCTTCTCCTTGATGAAATGTTTGTCCACTTCTACATGCTTTGTTCTATCATGGAGGACTGGGTTGTGGGCAATAGAGATGGCAGCTTTATTATCACAGTAGACTTTTATTAGTGAGGGGATAAAAAACTTTAATTCTTCAAATAATCTTTTTATCCATTTTATCTCAAATTTGATGGGCTGCTGAACAGACCTTAACTTCAGCACTACTTCTGGCTACCACATTTTGTTTCTTGCTTCGCCAGGTGACAAGATTCCATAAAAGTACAATAGCCAGAAGTTGATCTTCTATCAGTTACACTTCCTGCTCAGTCTGCATCAGTGTAAGCTTCTATTTGCAAATGTCCTCTGTTTTGAAATAGCAATTCCTTTTCAGGTATTCCCTTTAGGTACTTTAAGATTTTATAGGTAGCCTTAAAGTGTTTTGATCCTGGTGAATGTATAAACTGGCTTACCACACATTGCAAAAGCTATATCAAACGAGTATGTGATAAATAGATGAGTTTACCCCCAAGTCTTTGGTACTTTTCTCTATCTACTATCTTCTTGGTTTTTATAGGTTGCAACTTCAAGTTGGGCTCTATTGGAGTTTTGGCTGTCTTACATCCGAGCATTCCAATTTCACTAAGTCTAAGACATACTTTTGTTGGTTGACGAAGATTTTCTCCTTGGATCTTGCAAATTCCGTGCCAAGAAAGTACTTTAAAGCCCCCAAGTCTTTGATCTCAAACTCTTGTGTAAGTTTTCTTTTAAGTTCTATAATTTCGGCACTATCATCACCGGTTATTATTATATTGTCTACATATACAATCAAAATAGCTAGTTTACTGGTTTTCGAGTGCTTGAAGAACAATGTATGGTTAGCTTGACTCTGGATATAACCGTAGCTTTTTATTGCCTTCCCAAACCTCTCAAACCATGCCCTAAGTGATTGAGTCCATAGAAGGATTTTTTCAGTCTGCATAACTTGTTGGTCCCGAAGTCCTCAAAATCGGGTGGTAGATCCATAAACACTTCTTCATCTAAGTTTCCATTTAGGAAGGCATTTTTTATGTCAAGTTGGTATAGAGGTCAATTAGAGTTTACCGCTAGAGAAAGAAGAACTCGGGTTGAGTTTATTTTTGCAACTAGGGCGAAGGTCTCCTCATAGTTAATACCATAAATTTGAGTGAACCCCTTGGCAACAAGTCTGGCCTTGTACCTTTCAATGCTTCCATTTGCCTCGCACTTTATAGTAAAGACCTACTTGCATCCTACCATTGTCTTGCCTCTTGGTAGTTTTATAATCTCCTAAGTCTCATTCTTTTCAAGAGCATTAATCTCCTCCACTACTAATTTCCAATCCGGATCACTTAGGGCATCCTAAATAGATCTTGGTACATGCAGGTTAGAAATATTTGAAATAAATGCTTTATGGTTATTGGATAATTTTTGATAAGACATATACTTGGCAATAGGATGATTGGTACAGGATCTTATTCCTTTTCTGAGGGCAATTGGAACATCAAGGTCAGACAACTCAAGAGTAGATTTAGAATTATCTTCAGTAAAAGGAGGACCATCATTCATAGGAGGACCACCATTTAAGGGTGGTGACTGACCAGTTGCAGGAGATATATTTGGATCAATAGTACTTCTCTGAGGCTTTCGTCAAATATAAACCTGAAGCTCGGGTTTTGGATTACTCGAATCCATGTGTAATAATCCTCGTGTTTCAGATTTCATCATGCCCGGCACCTGTAGACTAAACAAATCCTTTTCTTCATTATTTGGTTCAGTTATTTTCTTGGTTTGTTTATCAAAGTGGATCAGAGTTTCAATGAAATTTGGAAGTGGTTCAGAAATTTTCCAAAAATTATCTTCTTCTTCAATATTCTCCCCTTGAAGATGATTTTTATTGAAATAGGATTGTTTTTTCATAAAAGACACGTCCATGTTTACATAAGTCTTCTTTGTTAGTGGATTAAAATACTTATACCCTTTTTTATTTGGAGTATATCCAATGAAAACATATTTTTCAGCCTTGGGATCCAATTTGGATCAAAAAAATTATGGAACATGAACAAAACAAATGCATCCAAATGTTTTTAAAGGCAACTCAGAATACAACCGAAAATTCAGAAAAGATGTCTTTAAAGTATGTAAAGGGGTTTTAAATTTTAAAATACAAGTTGGCATTCTGTTGATCAAGTAGGAGGCAGTTAAAACAGCATCACCCCAGAGGTATTTAGGAATATTCATAGAAAACATGAGGGCCCTTGCAACTTCAAGTAAGTGCCTATTTTTTCTTTTAGCAATACCATTTTGTTGGGGAGTGTCACGACATGTTGATTGACGTAGAATGCCTTCATCTCTTAAAATTTTCCTAATCCTAAACACATTAAAACACTCAATTCCGTTGTCTGATCGAAGAATGCAAATTTTTGAATTAAACTGGGTTTCAATCATATAATAGAACTCTTTAAAAAATCTTTCTACTTTAGATTTTTTGCTTAGTAAGTAAATCCAACATAACCTAGTGTGATCATCAATAAAAGTTACGAACCACCTTTTTCCACATAAAGTGATAACTTTTGACGGTCTCCAAACATTGCTATGAATTAAGTAAAATGATTTGGAAGGACTATAAGATTTTGAAACAAATTTAACACGATGATCTTTAGATAAATGGCAAATTTCACATTGAAACATAGAATAATCCACTCCTTTAAACAATTTAGGAAATAAGCGTCTTAAATAAAGAAAACTAGGATGGCTTAGTCTAAGGTGCTATTGTAGTTTTTGTTTGGAAACAGAAATTGAACAAGTACTACTCAGCCCTTGAGCCTTTTTATTATCGAAGAAATCCTTATTATAGTAGTATAGCCCGTTTATCTCTCTAGCACTGCCAATCATCTTCCCCAAAATCCGGTCCTGAATGGGCCAAGGAACAATTAGGTGTACCAAATGATGATGGATTAGCCTTTAGAAGTTTTAGAAGTTGATCAATCTGTTCTTTGTTGAATGGACCCGAGTTAGCTACAGTGGCAATGGTTTGTGATCGTCTAGATTTTGGTTTCCAATTGGCTGGTTTTCCATGAAGCAGTTAGCAAGTTTCCTAAGTATGACGTGGTCCGTTGCAATGATTACACCATACCCGAGACTTCTCATTATACTTGTGCTGATCAGGGACACTCTGTCCGCTAGCATTGGCTTTAGCAGCAACCAGCATGAAGTTCTTAGTTAGACCACTCGTGCCACTATTCTTTTTTTCGAGCATTATTGATCTGCGGCTTTCCTCCCGACGAACCTCTGAAAAAATTTCATTGAGTGAAGGCAAAGGATTTTTTGTCCAATAATCCTTTCTCGAACTTCATCAAATTCGAAATTAAGACCAGCAAGAAATTTGAAGATTCAATTAGCCTCCATAATTTTCTGATTGTGTTCGCAATCGTCGGGAGACTTCCACTTGTAATAATTGAACAGGTCCAGATCTTACCATATTCGTTTTAGAGAATGAAAGTATTTGGTGACAGCGTCACTCCCTTGCCGGACTTCTCTAAGTTTTAGAGTAAGTTCATATATTTGAGATTGATTACCCAAATCAAAATACATTTGGGTAACATTATCCCATAGTTCCTTAGCATTCTGATAATACATGTAATTGGAACTAATATCCTCGTCCATAGAATTCACAAGTCAAGTTATCACCATTGAGTTTTCAACATCCTAGGTTGAGTAGGTCGGATTTGCACTGTCCGAAGCCGGTGTATCTCCTGTCAAGTAGCCGATTTTGCCTCTTCCTCGGATGTATATACAAATCGATTAAGATCGTAAGAAGTTATCATCAGAGTCGAATGGTGATAATTTGGATGGGATGAGATTCAACAGTAGAAGGGACCCGAGGAGCATGGGTCATGATGGCAGGACTTGGGTTGGTAACGACAGTAGAGTTTGGGTTAGCGGACGGAGTTGATTGGGAGAAGATGTCAGACATGGTGAAGAAAAAACAAGACAGCAGTGCCGTATGGGCAGTGGCTGCGTATGGGCGGTGGCTGTGAATGTGCAGCGGCTACGCTAGGACAACTACAAGAGCAGAAAAAAAAAATCCTGCTCGATACCATATGGAAAGGAATATTATGGAAACTTTTTCTCACATTATATAGTAAGAAGATTATCTATATTTATAATTAAAAATATATAAAAGATTTACAATCGTAATCATACAAAAATAGAAAGAAATAACAGATGATCATAATCATACAAAGATAGAAATAGATCCTAGGGTCTCTCCTATATTTAAAATTTAAAATTCAAGATTCAAAATGTTGCCCAAACAGATTCCACTGATTGTGTGATCTGGTTTCTTTTTCCACAGTGTTCCATATATCTCTCTTTACTGGTGAGAGATTTGATTAATAGCAGCATTGTTGGCCCTACAGCGGCTATGGTGGCTACCCAAGATTGAAGCTGTATCATTGAATGTCCGATGCCGTAGCTTATGGAATGTGGTAGTAGGAGGCTGCATTTTGTTTATTCGGTCAATAGTATCTTCCCTCACATTTTGTTTCACTTCTCTCTCCGCCCCTCCCTACACCATTGATCTCTCTCTCTCTAACCTCCTCCCCCCTCTTTCTCTCTTCCTTGGTGAAAGATCGAAAGCACATTCAACTCCCTATTCAGTCGGTTGGGTCAGGCTTGGGCTCCTGATTTCTTGTCGGGCCAGATTCAAGCTTCAGCTTTCATGCCTCAGATCATGCTGTGCTAAGCTTGGGCCCAAATTTTTTGTGTTGATATGGGGTCTTGGCCTGGCTTGAACCTAAGAGATGCTCATGTCTAGTGGGTGCTCTTAAGCTGATATTTTGAGTCTGCCTTTGCAACAGGACTGATTGACTTTCTCTTTTACCACTCCCATTCTAGATTCCCTTTTATAATTTCCTTTTCCTCCTTTTCCCTCTTTTATTATATTTAGGGTTTTGAATCATCGACTTAAACTTGCTTGATAGATCTTGGTTTGGCAAAGACTATGGTTTTTGAATCCACCCTCTCCAACTGGAGTTCAATTTCACCAAAACTACGTATTTTCCCACTCCTCGCCTCATAACAGAAGATTGAATAAGTATTCTCTCCCTTCTTTCACTTTTATCTTGTTTGCATAAAATTTGTTGAATTTTCTAGAACATGTAATGTATTACCAAGAAAAGGAGAGGCAACTACTTTATTTGATCAATCATATTCAAGACATGAATTATAACCAGAACCAGAGCCTTAATATGGACATGAAATTGGTCAAAGACATCTATTTGGTGTAATATGAGGGCAAAAAGAAAAGAAAAGAAAAGAGGTTGTCTTATTCTCGGTCATGATGTCATCATAGCCTCTATTTTTGTCGTTATTCCTTTAATATCATCATATGTCTCCACATGATATTTCTATCTCTTTTAAGTCACCTGTGTTGATTTTATCAATGAATCAGGGAATTCTTGGTACCTTCTGCTATTTTTTTCGGAAATTCCCTGCATCATGCATAGATGCAGAATAGAGCTATTTTTCCATACATCTTCGTACTCATGAAAAAATTGTTAATATCCAACTATTCACTCAATGTGCCTTGTTTCTATGAAGCAGGTGTCTGTAACTAATCGGTGCCTTTTTTGTGAAAGCTCCTGTTCCTTTTTTTCACTACTTGGTTGAACTTTATCATTGTTGGACATGGTTTCTACTCTCCTGAAAGAGAGAAGATAGTAGAATGCTGGTGCTGGTTGTACATGTAAATTGTAGCTTAATTTCCTAACTATTTTCAATTTGTCCTTTGCTTTATCTGACTTTGAGGCTTGTCAGGTTGTCAGTATTCTGGTCTCTCTTGGGCATATATGGCAAACACGGCGTGCTTTATAATTGTCAGTAGGAATGACATTCCTATATATGAAGCTGAAGTGGGATCTGCACCCAAAGTATGGCTTCTATTGCTTCATTCTTTATTCTTGTTCCATGCATCTCTGTTCTTTCTTTGACACCATTTCTAGCAATGCCTATACCTAAGTTCATTAATTAATGGATGCTAATGCTCTTATCTACCTGAATGATATCAAATAGACAAATTAGCAATGTATATACATGAAGATATCTAAAACTGTGTATATACATGTACATGTAATTTTTGATGGATTCATGAATATTTAGTCCAGAAACCGTTGTCATACTTCAAATTTTGTTCCATCTGCATTATATTATTTTCTGTCTCTCCCCCATATTTTTTGATGGACTTATGTATATTCAGTCGGACAATTCTGACTTATTCCTTATGATATGTGGCCGAAAGATGAATGCAGTTCCCCTTATTATACTTCTCCCATCTGTCTAGATTCTGTCTAAAGGATACTTGGAGGTTTTCTTCTTGTTGCTTGAAGCTTAATTTGCAATACCTATTAGCCTATTATGTGGTTTTTTTTAATTCCTCTAATTGGCCTTCTAGATTTCATGTTGATCCCCTTTGTCGCCCAACCTAGTATAGGAATCCAGTAGCATCTAATTGGAGGTTGACTTTAGCTAAGTGTTGTTCTAGAACTTTCTCAAACTTTGGAAGATCAGTTTCATCTATAAAGTGATCTGGATAGATGGCCTGCAAGGTAAGGTCAAAGGTCAAGATATATGTTGTTGAACGAGTGGCTCAGAATAGTGATCGTTGACATTTCTTCAAAGATCAGTCTACTAGATGTACCATAATTTATTTAAAAAAAAAAAAATGGTCGACAAGTCCTAGTTGCTTGTTACATTGTTCTTTCCACTAATTCGTTAGCTTATTTAAAATTTTGGATTATATTAAATCTTCTTAGGTCGTATTTTCAACCACATTATATCTTGTTTTTTGGTGTTTATGTTGCAGAAGGAAGAAGCAGCTCACCAGCACCAGTTTATTTTACATGCTGCATTAGATATTGTTCAGGACCTTGCATGGACAACAAGTGCCATGTGAGTGTGTTTTTAGGTGTTTGTGTTGTCAACAGTTTGACTTTTATTTATGAGAATGTTTTATGGAGGCTTATAAATTACACAGACAATAAAGGTTTGGGTCTTGTAGCTTATATTTGAATTATATTCTCTGGCAACTGTCTCTGATCTTTACATGTGTTTTGCAGGTTTTTAAAAGCAGTGGACAGGTTCAACGATCTGGTGGTATCTGTTTATGTTACTGCAGGTCATATCCTTACAATTAAAACATTGTTACAATGCATTTTGAACATGATGGGCAGACATGGTGGAGAAGTTTAGGTTAAAAATTTATTATTATCAAGATGTTTATAAGATTTATTAGTTGCATCTGGAGATGCAGACCAGTTGTTTATCCTTCTGTTTGATGGATCAAGAATGATATGCATTTCTTGACTCTGTATTGATTGTCTCCTTTTTCTTTGGTAGTCAATTGATGCTATTGAAGCAACCCTGTATTTATAAATGGGGTTAAGTTTCCATTGTTCATGTTCTTTAACATGGGAAGCTTTTACTTTTGCTGAGATTTTTACTTGAATAAATCAATGGTCATTCACCAAAGATTATGACTTCAACTTAACTGTATCACACACTCTAGATTGATGCTGCTTCATGACTCTCGTAATGAGGATGGAATAAAAAGTTTCTTCCAAGAGGTTCACGAACTATATGTAAAGGTAATATTGCTTCTGCCAACCTGAATCTCTTATAATGTTTGACTTTTCTCATTTCTGTCAATACTACATACGTATTCAGCCAATATAGATTTAAGAAATATTTAATGATTTCAGACATTTTCTTTCGATTTTGCTTAAAACTTTTGTGTTAACTGAGTTGTATGATATGGAGTTTATATTTGTACTGAGTTTGTTTTCATTGCTCAAGGTTTAGAAAATCACTAAAAAGATGGCATTAGTTTATATTCTGAGTTGAATTTTCCAATTTTGCAAAGATTTTTCACTCACTTGTGATGTAATTTTCAGTGGCTCTTTTAGCATTCAGACCCCTAAAAAATCTCAATTTAAATTATAATTTTTTTAAAACAGTGAAAATGAAATATGTCTATATGGAGGGGGAACCCTTCAGTCAGAATCCACTTAGTCATGAATGGATCCAGTGGACTTTCTCTGTTGTAAAATCTTAAGCTGATACACAAACTGCATTGTAGCTAAGGGCAACCTTTGAAACACATTTTTATAAACTAAATTTCATTTTAGTAAATTTTGCACACTTGATCCCCTTGAAGTGATATGAAAAAGAATGAACTCTAAAGGAATTTGAGAGTTAAGCTGTTATGATAATTAATTGAAATAAATTTCAAAAATGATGCTGCATTATATGATGTTATTTTAGAAATGACTGCATTAAAATTAACTAACAGGAAAACTAGAAAGTGGGTATTTGAATATGAGATTTCAATAAGCTCATCGGATGTCTGACATATATGTGTCATTTTTCATGTCAAGTCATTGCCCATAATCAAATAGGTGAGCAGTTATTTGCCTTGATCATCATTGGCATGTTGCAAAAGAATTGAGCATGCTGCTTCCAGTAGCAAAAGATATCAAACAGTTAAAATGGACTCGTCATGTGCATTATTGTTCATTCTTATGTGTGGTTATCTGTGCGCATGGCTAAGTGTGTGAGAGAGGCCAAACTCTCTGATCACTGAGCTGTTTTGCCTATTTCCTTCACTTAACGTTAGTCCTTACAGTTTCGTTGCATTACCTGCCTGCTAGAATAGAATTAGTCAGATTTATAGCGTGTTTTACTTTCTCCTGCTTATAATCTTGTGAAATTTTTTCAGTTTCTCATAATTGTTAATGATCATCTTTTGGTTTTGTGTAGATACTTTTGAATCCTCTCTATTTACCTGGATCTCGCATCACATCATCTCACTTCGATACCAAAGTTAGAGCTCTTGCAAGAAAATATCTATAGTGACATCCTCCTCCAAGGACTGCAGAAGTTTTGGCATCCTCTATCAAGTATCATACATAATGAAGTCAATACACTCCTAATCTTGTTATGGATGATGAACCTGCTACTCAATTGTGGATCTATATTTGTATGTTTTGTCTACAACTTCAGAATTGCTGATTGACAAATCCACCATGTTTTTTCTGTTATGAAAATCAATCGAGGAGCCTGCTGTTTCTTGGGGTCTACATAGTGGATCTTACTGGTCCAAGAGCCCGTCATCAGCCGGATGGGGCTGTGAAATTAGAGTTCTGTGATCCTGTTCTAAATTTTAAGTGGGCTCTTAACCTCTTTGTTTGATTTGGGTGGCTAAATGAATTATTTACGTTGTAACCATGCAAAAAGCTGAATTGGTTTGTGCCATTTAACTTTCTGATTCTTAAGTTCCAGTAGCACGGATGAAGTCCCATTCGTTTTTGGTTGATATGTGTGAAGGTAGATGAAATACTTGTCGGAGGTATGTCCCGAAGAAATTTACCAGTATTGCATGAATATAATAATTTAAAAAAAAATAATAAGATAAATTGCAAAATTAAATGGAAAAGTGATGTATCTGGATTGAGGTGTGTGACGGTACTATCTTGAAAAAGAAATTCGCCATCTCGTTCAGGTTCACGGTGACAGCGTCTTCACCGCACAACGAACGTGTCATCTACTCATCTTTATCAGTTTGGGAAAACCAAATGAAAAAAAAGTGGATTGTTGGGTGGAAAAGGATGGAAAAAGGCTTAGTAGTCGGAGCATCTGGATCAGGTCTGGATGTGATGTGTACGGTATCTGGACCAAGAACCTTTTTATAAGCTTGGTCCGGATAATAACTGGAGGGTCCAGTGTACGGTTTCTGGATCAAGAACCTTTTTATAAGCTTGGTCTTACAATGAAGGCTTTAATGGCCTGCAAACAGTGGTGTCTCTTAATGGCCCAGTACGTGAGTGTCCGCGTTAATGTCCATAACGGATGAGTTACGGTGCATTGGCCGTGGGATAAGTATTTCAAACTTGATCTCTAATACTCATGTTACAGATTGAAATTTCAATTTAAAATTTATTGCAGGAGGAATTTACTATCCGATTTGATCTTCCTTTTATCGGGTTATGGTAGAAGACTCATCTTGGATATTTTACCGATGAAAGAAAGATAAAGGACTCTTTTAGAGATCAAAAAGAGAAGACGATGAAATTAAATTAAAATAACTCTAGATTATCGGTTATTGCCCGATGCCTGGATTGGAGGTATACCGACCCTTGGGATCACATGGATGATAAAAGACTAAGCTTTAAGCCATCATATTTTCTAAAAGGAAAAGATAAATCTAAAAAAATCCCTCAGAATCTTGAATGGTTTCCTTCAATCATGGGCACATGAATTAATGTCATGCAATTAATGCCCATAACCCACTACCCACAATCCTCGTGGATGACTATTAAAGAGAGCACAGGAAACTCTTGAGTAAGTTCTTTTTGATAAGAACAGATCTATCCTCTCACTCTTATACTCTTTTGTCGTTCTCAAGTTTTAGCTAATCTCCACCAAAGAATTTTTGATGAGAATGGACCTTATTTGTAGGTTCCTCAAGAAGTCCCACTCTTTAGATTGAGATCAACCATCGGGTCATAAGGGGACTGACCAAAACCCCTCACCTCAGGCCAAAGACTTGCAACAAGAAAATGCAATTCAAAACAGATGAAATGTATGGCAAAATATGCTAGGCATACACACATAAGCATTGCCATGCCACATCATGCTCTATGCAATCTCGAGCCCACGATTTCTAAAGCCCAAGCTAAGCTTGGACGAAGTAAATATCAATAAATATGAGTGCAGTTGTATTTATTTATCCAGATTATTAATAAAAAGATTTTAAAAATTATGAATGTTTTATAAAAAAATAATTCAAAATGAAATAATTATAACTTTATTTAAAAATCCAAATCTTTCGAAAGGGAAATAAATATTTCCAACAATATCTCATTGTGGTTATGCAAAAGGTTGTGTTACAGGGCCGCCCGATTATCGGATCCCTCCTTCTTTCCCCATATCGTAGTCGGCTACCCATCGATACCATGAATAGGTCGGATTGTACTGAGATGCCTGAAAAATATCCATTCACGCAGGACCAGGCGGCACTACATGTCAGCCCGCGTCCAACCATCATCTCAGCCCGTCAACTACCCGAGGTCGGGATTCGACTATCGATGAGACATGGTGCCTCACGTGCCACATGGATGCAAGTGCACTCGAGGTGAAGTCTCAGTCCCACTTCGAACTCAGATCATCAGCGACCATACAAATAGCCTCTGGAACTCCACAACAGCCTTTCAGACATACGCGCACCCTACAACTGACACCCATGACTAATCGACACTGCCTGCAGGCATGGTTGGCCACTAGAGCCCACGACCAATAATCCCAGACATGAGGTAGTGGCTGACATAATAACCTATCAGATTGTGGTGCCACAGACTCAGATGGTCCTAAGCGGCTCGTAAAATCATGGCCTAATAGGCCTTAGGTGGCCTATGCAACTTTGGCGCAGCAACCCACAACTCTACATCTATTTAAGGAGGTAAAAAAGGATGCCTCAGGTAAGGTCAAGAGAGGCAAGCCCAACACAGCACCGAGTGCTCTCCTCCTGCTCCCTCTCACCATTCTTTTTCCTTCATCTATTCATTAGGCTCCAACTGACTTAAGCATCAGAGAATCCCTCATCGAACATGCTCTAGTGCACAGGCTTTTCTTATAGGTCTGAGCACTGTGGAAAGCAGCCACCACCCATCGAGACACTTGGCCAGGCTCTCGATAGAAGAGCTACTGAAGCTGAGTAGTAATAGATTGGCACACTAGGTAGGGATAGAGAAATCGTCAATCTTGAAGGGAGAGATGGTGAGAACAAGAGTGCAGAACGCCTCGACCAACTTTGGCCGATGCTTCTCACAATGGGAGCGGCGGCTAATAGCCTATTTCGCAAGTGCACGAAATTGCTCAAGTAATACAATGATGAATAAGAGATCATTCCCACGAGGACTGAGTTTAATTACCAAAAATGAATGCTGATTCCACTAATATCTGAATGATCGAAACTGAATAATAATAGAAACTAAAGCTAAAATTAACTCTAAAGAACTCAATGAAAGTTAAATCAAAATTTGATTGATAAAGCACTAGGGTATATCTAATTTCACTCGAATCAATTATCAATTTTAGGTATTCTGATTAATAATCTAAATTTAATTATTAATACAAGGATCAATAACCCTAAATTATTTAATAATCTCTCTCGAGATTTATTAAAAATACTAATTAAAATCTATAATCTATTTTTTAATAGTAAAATAGATTTTAATTAGTTCATTAAGTACAGTGATTATTTTCAAGATCCCATAGGTCAAATCTTCTGCTCCCGCTCTAATTATTATTCCTATGATGCTTATTATTAACTCCAATTTATAATCTTCCTTCCCAGTACCAATTATAAATCAAAATCAATCAAGTATCAAAGATAATAATACTTAAAAGTATTAAGTGTAAATAACAAGCAATTGCATTAACAAAGAAAATTAATACAAGATCTGAAATTAAAATTGAATCCAAGTTACATCAAGTACCCTAGCTAGAAATTTAGCATTTCATCGTATCAAAATTAAACTCAAGTTTACTTGAATAATAATCCAAAACCATTCTAACAATGAGTTCTAGAAAATAAATTCAAAGTAGACAAGAAAAAAAAAAAAAAAACTCTGGAGGAACTGTAGAGCCGAATGAATCCTCTCTTCAAATCTTTCAGATGCTCCAAACTCTTTTTGCTTGATTTCCAGCTTTCAAAGATGATTCTTTTTTTTCTCTCTTTTTTTTTGAATATATTTAGGATTTTTAAATAGCGCTAGGGCTAGGATTAAGGTAGGATTTTCTTCATGATTTTATTCTATGTATAATTCTTTTTATTTGGTATAGAATCTCTCCTCCTTTGGATAAGCTTCAAGCAACCGTCAGCCATCTACTCCTTATGTTGCCCAAATTTTTTTGATTTTATTCTAATTTTCATGGTAAAATAAGGAAAGGAGGCATGGTTAATTAGAGAAGAAGGATTCCTTCCTTCTTCAGCCTTCCTGGGTCCACAAAATCTCTAAAATAAAGTAAGGTTTCAGCTACCCAAATTAGGTTTTCTAAGAATTAGTCATAATTCTTTCCAAATTTGCTCCTCATGTAGAATTAGTTTGGATTCTATTTTTTTTTTCATTTAATTCTTTTCAAGATAGCTACTTGCCATCCAAAATTTGTTGCCATATTGGGTCTCTATGCCAAGAAAAACTAGAAAGAATCAGATGTATCGGGTATTTCTCATTATGTCTAACATTGTTACCAACTTCAACCTACTATAGCAACGTCATCTGAAATCTAAATTTGATTTTGTCAATTATGTTCCTTTCTTTCTTCTCTTAGAATTCTGTAGGATTTGGTCTTGCTCAATTTGGAGTCATGTAGCTTGCCTTTTAGGAATCCTAATATCAAAGTATCTAAAATTTAGATTGGTTGACTAGATGAGAGAGATTATTTACTTGATTTATTTTCTACACCTTTGATTTCTTTACTTGACTGATGATGCCAAAAAGGATGACATGTGGGGTCCATTGATATCTTGATTTGGTTATTCTGCTTCGAGATGAACTCTAATTTTAATGCACGATCCTGATGACTCCAGATGACAAATCCTGCTGAATTGGACTCAACCAATTTCACTTAATTTTGACCTTTAAAACATGGTTAAGACCAATTAGGTGTGACCTAGCTCAATTACCTACAATTGACATAAAACATATCAGGTTCTTACATTTATTTAGTTAATTATTATATCAATTTCATCAAAATCATTAAAACCAATAATAATAATTACTATAAAAGTGCAACACATCAGCGGCCAACCCCATAGGCTAAATTGAAAATTTCCTATTTGGTCATGGCAGCGGACCAGCAACAATTCACTATGCTACTTGAGCAAGTGTAGACACTTTTGGGAGGATGGCAAAGTGGACAATTAAGCTTGATGAGTTTAATATTTTTTATTGCCCTCGATCCTCGAGAAAGCTTAGATGCATGCTGGTTGACTTCATCATCAAATGCACTGCCTAGGATGAAGTGACTATGGACGAGCTCGGTGAACAAGCTTCTAGGCCCATTTGGATCCTACATGTTGATAGTGCCTCAAACTCTTAAGGGAGTGGAGCTAGACTTATTCTAACCAACTCGAAAAGGGTGGTAGCTGAGTCCTCCCTTCATTTCGCCTTTGATGCCTCCAATAACTAGGCTGAATACGAAGCCCTACTCACTAGCTTGAGGATCACCTGAGAACTCAGGGTGAAGAGATTAAAGATCCTCACCGACTTGTAGCTAGTGGCAGAGCAAGTATGTGGCTCGAGAGCCGACTATGGCAAAGTACCTTCAAAAGCTATAAGCTTTATAGTCGTCTTTTGACTATTTCAAAATTGCTCATGTTCCAAAGATAGAGAATACTCGGGCGGATACCTTGTCCTACCTTGCCACCTTGGGATATGATAGGCTTGGAAAGGTGTATATAAAACACCTCGAGAAGCCGAGCATCGACAACGTGGAGGAAAGCTCTTGGTGGAACAGGAGTCGAGTTGGTTTAGCAAACCATGTTTTCATGCATGAAGAATTTTTATATGCAACGAAAAACATATCAGATTAAAACACTTTTAATCTAAGCATGCATCAATAGATCTAATCTATTAAATATGTAATAGGATCATTCATATAAGAGATTTAGGATGTAGAAAATAAAATAAAAAACTGCAAGTATGAAGATCCAATCTTCACCTTTATGCGAGTAGTTCTTCACCATGATTTGATGATTGTGGATTTGATAGTAGATTCCTTGAAGAGCCACACATATATTCAGCCTCTACAGATATATACTTGAAATTGATCTAGGATGCTCCTCGATCTTAATCCTTCTTCTTCAAGATGGATTGCATGCACTTGATTAACCTTTTGGATTAACTCTTGATCAGCATGATCTTTTTCCTTTCTTCCTTGGCAATAGATCTGGATGATCAACACCTAGGGCATGTGTGAAACAACGGGATGCCCAAACCCTTTTGAGTGTGAGAAAGAAGAAGAGAAGAGGCATGAAAGAGAGAGAGATGGCATGAGGGAGAGAAAGGAGGTGCCAATAATTTTTAACGTGAACTCATAAGAAATTTGATTTCTCTTGATTTAAATAGATCTAAGAGAAGTCCTAGGGCTTTAAGACATTAACTAGTCAACTCCTTAAAGCAGAAGGACTCTCTTCTTCTTATTTGAGTGCCTCTTCTATTGGAAAAAAATTCTTGCTACTTGATGATTACAAAAACAATAACAAGGATCCAAAAAAGGAGATGGCTATTCTATGAAAACCTAAAAAATCCTTGAGAATGAAGAAGAGAGAGAGAACGGAAGAGGAAGAGAGAGATATTCAGGAAGAAAAGGACTTGTATTGATTTTTCACTCTATAATTACATATCTCAATACAAAGTATATATATACCTGGTCAATATGACTCAACCAAAAAAAACTCTTCTAGCTAACCTAATGTGATGCACTCCTCAAGCCCATATACACCCATGTCTCCCATGCACATACCTATTGGACTAATCCCAGTCTAATCTATAGGTTAGCCCCTTAGGATCTCACAAATCAAGGCCCTAAGTTTCTAGGATTAAACCCAATCTCAGGCCAGAATAGAAACCACGTACTATTCTATTCGCTATTCGAGCTGACTCAGTCAACAGTTAGGTCAGCTCGATTGTGATGTCTCTTGTGAGAGTCCATATCATCATTCTCTGCTCTGCTACTCAAGCCGGTACTCTCAGGGTTCGAGCCATCTCGACAGACAAGATTGTCTTCTGTTCTATAGCTCGAGCTGGCTCTCTTAGAAATCAAGCCAGCTCTTCTAGCCTGCTAGTCTGATATGCTTTCTGATCTTCTACTTGAGCTGGCTCTAACAAAAATCGAGTCAGCTCAACTAAAGCATTAGCTAAAGCTCTTCGATGGTTGGTTCTATTTGCTCCTTAATCTCTCTCTACTTGCTTCCAAGCTTGAAAGCACAATACTTGAGCTCATAATTTCCATCTTGGTGCTTCCAAGTTCTTATGAACTCAGCTCTATCCGTCAGCCCCATCAGTACTATATAGTTATGAAAGCTATTCCATGGAAGTACCTTTATGAGCATATTAACTAAATTTTTTTTAGTATGAACCTTCACTAGCTCCACTTTATCATCCTCCACTAGTTCTCTAATCCGATGGTATCTAATATCTATATGCTTGATCCTCGCATGATAAATAGAATTTTGTATGAGCAACAAAGCATTCTGACCATCACAATGCATCCTGACTGCATCCTATGGAAATTCTATCTTCAGTGCCAAGCTCTTCAGCCATAAAACTTTCTTCGCTGTCTCTGTGATGTCAATGTACTTTGCTTTGGTAGTGGACAAGACCGTAATTGACTGTAAGTAAGATCTTCAAGAGACTGGACCACCATACATGCTGAATATAATACTTGTCATTGAACGTCGAGTATCCATATTTTCACCAAAATTTGCATCTACAAATCCTTCTAACAGCCCTCGAGCATTCTTGAACATGTTTGGATGTTCCTTAGCACCTTTCTGTTGACCATAGTAGATGCCAATTCCAACTGAACCTACCAAGTATTTAAAGATAATGCTCTCCAATGCTTCTTGCCAGGATGAGCCATAAACCTGCTCACCTGACTCATTGCATGGCCTAAATTCGGCCTACAATACATCATGGAGTACATAATACTTCCCACACCAGAAGCATATAAAATCTTTTTCATCTTCTAAACCTTCATCTCGATCTGTGGTGACATGGTCTTAGAGAGTCTGACATGTTTGATAAGTGGTAGCTCTGTCGGTTTGGCCTTCTTCATTCTAAATCTCTCTAAGATCTTTTTTATATATCCTCCCTGAGATAGATGCAACAGCTCTTTGATTTTATCTCTGATAATTTTTATACCTAGGATCTTCTTTGCAGCCCCAAGTCCTTCATCTCAAACTCTCGAGATAAAGCTTCTTTCAACTCCAACACTACTTCCTTACTTTTGCATGTTATTAGCATATTATCTATATACAAGAGGAAGTATAACTAAGATCCATCCTCCAAAGACCTCACATATACACATGGGTCATGATCACATCTAATACTTCTCACATATATATTAAATTGCTTGTACAACTATCTAGGAGACTGCTTCAATCCATATAGTGATTTCTTCAATAAACATACCTCTCCCTTTGACCTAGGCTCCCTAAAGTCTTGTGGCTACTTTATGTATATGTTCTCCTCCAAATCTCCATAGAGGAATGCTGTCTTAACGTTCATTTGCTCAAGCTTCAAATCATGAGCAGCAACTATGCTCAACATAGTATCCTAATGGACGTATGTCTGACAATCAGAGAGAAGACTTCTGAGTAATCAATCTCTTCTCTCTATGAGTATCCTTTGGCTATCAGTCTAGCTTTGTACCTCACTCCACCTTGCTCTGAAGATATTTCTTTTCTAGTAAAAATTCATTTGGAGCCTATGAGTCGAGCATCATCCAGTAGATCTACCAGTTGCCATGTTTGATTCTTCCTGATAGACTCTATCTCTTCCATCATGGCCTGCATCCAAGACTCATGATCCAAACTCTCCATGGCCTCCTTAAAGTTCTTTGAATCTTTATTGGCAGTGATGAGAGCATAGAAGATAGTCTCATCAATGCCATATCGCATCGGTTTGCGAATAGTGAGCTTTGGCTTATGCAGTGCTACTCCTCATGTGATATCCTGTAAGTCTGCTGTCTGTGGCTATCTCTACATTTTTTTTAGGATAGATCGCTCTCCATGCTAGTCCTCTATAGGTGTATCACCATGCCTACTTAACTCCACCTCAAACTCAACATGACCTGAGGTTAATGTTGAGGGCAAATCACCTGTATCCGAGAATTGTCTCATACTATCCTATATTATCTTGAAAACTTCATCTGCACTTTTTAGCTTCATCATGATGCTCTTTTCATCAAATATTATATTTTGATTGATGACACACCTTTGAAAATATGAATCCCACAGCAAGAAATCCTTCACATCTCATGAAAATCTGATGAATACCATCTTCTATGACTTTGGGTCTAACTTGCTTCTATCGACTTCTTCTACTAAAGCATATGCAGGATAGCCGAACACCTTTTTTTTCCACTCTAGACAGCCTCTGAAAGTCCTCTATTCAATTTTCTATGGAGAGACTCGTCAAAAAGAAAACAAGCATAAATAAGAGCATCACCCCAAAAAGATTTGGATAGTGATACCTACAGTCTCAAGCTCCTAGCCTTCTCCATCAGTATCCGATTTATCATCTCTGTGATACCGTTTTGCTGAGGGGTCATCTTCACTGTGTAATGATGTTTAATGCCATATTTCTCATAATATTTTCTGAATGTCAGGATGGTATATTTTCTTCCATTATTAGATCTCAAATACTTCATTGGATACCCTATCTTCTTCTCCACCTTAGCTCTCCAGATTTTAAATCAGATAAAAATATCTAATTTTTTCTTGATCAGATAGATCCATACCTTCCTACAAAAATCATCTATAAAAGTGACAAAATATCTCACTCCACCTCGAGGTGCAATAGGTGCTGGCCCCCATACGTTCGAGTGAACTAGCTCCAAAGTAGCTTCACTCCGCTTGGTACTACTAGTAAATATAATTTTATGCTATTTACCGTAGATGCAAGGCTCATATAAATCATTTTCTTCTTTTCTCAGCACTGAAATCAGACCTTTCCTACTCAACTTTATGAGTCCTCCATCACTCAAGTGACCCATACGATAGTACCATAGCTTGTAGGCTAGCCGCTCCTCTCGTGCTGCTACAGACACTTTCGCACTATCAGTAACTATTAAGCCCACCATCCTGTATAGATTGTTACTCAGTCTTCTCTCTTTCATTACCATCAATGAACCTTTAGAAATTCTTAAACACCCACTGCCCAGTTGACAACTGAAAGCATACCCCTGTCCTTCTAAGTAACCTAGGGATATTAAGTTCTTTTTCAATTTTGGTACATACTTCATATTGATAATGTTAAATATATATGTCCTAAAAGCTAGAATTGGCTGACACTTGTAATACACTTCTAGGAGCAAAATTATAATTTTGACTAAAATTAATAAAATGGATTATTTTTTATCACATATGTGTATTTAGTGTCTGTGATACATCCTTTGAGTTAATGGTAATGATAATTCATATTTTCAAGAGTTAAAAATTTAAGACATGAATAATCATTATTAACTCATAAAATGCTCCCGACCATAGGATCATCATGAGGATGGTGATTGATCCGAAAGTTTGGTGTACAATCATTTTTCTTTAGTAGATAAGTCTTGAGTCTATGGTGTAGAGACACCGGAGCGAGAGTACAGATACTCGTTAAAGAATGAAAGCATTGAGCAAGACCACCTCGAGTAGTCATTAGGAAGTCTACCTTCTCGTCAATGACTGACTCGATGCTGCAGTGGTGTGTCTGATTCTTTAACCTGAGGTGCATCGGCAGTTCACCTTGAGGGTGTTATAGTTTGACTACACCATAACTCGATCTCCTAGCCATCCAAAATCCTGAGGTGTATGTTGGCTATAGCATGTTCATTGTAGGAACTGGATTGCATCAAGATGGAATCTATCTACCTCGGTGGTAGAGGAGCAGCCCTATGATGATCATGAGAATCAAGTCCAGAAGCCCATGGCCATGGTAGAGTGAAATAATAGAAAGAGTTTCTATTTAGATTTTCACATTGGACTTGAATCGAATGATTACATCATATGACAGAGACTAGGGTTTGACGAGTTCACCTAAACCCTAATCTGATCAGGGCTCAAGATAGAAGAACTTAATCACACAGGTAGCTGCACCAAGAGGTTCGCATTCAGCTCTGATGGGTTGCCACCATATACTGCTAGGTGTCACTGGTGGATTTTGGGAGCAATTAGAATGATTTAGATGATCGATCATTCTAATTATTCGAATCAGAAGAGTTCTGATCCATCGAAAGGAAGTTTCGATGATGTCGATGATAGAGATCATGACATATCCTCATTACCATACAGAACTGAACCTAACTGGGATCACACAAATAAGGTTTGAATCTGGTGATCATCAATTGAACTGATCCAGTTCAATTGATCTGAATGAGATTCAATTAGGTTCAAGAAAATCGTGCTAGCACTCGATTGAACCTAACGTTCTTCTTTTACTATCATAAATAGTTGTCCTGACTGAGCCAAAGGAGTTTGTGCTCGATCAGAGGCCTTCACTTTGGTCTGACTGGAGCTTGTCCAGGTCAGAAAAGGGTTGTCTTATTTTGTAAGATAATACCTGCCATTTTTGGATCACCTACCATTTCTCATCCTTTGACTTTGGTCAAAAGTCTGATCTTTGACTGGTCAAATGTTGACCATTGATACTTTGACTTTTGTCCACGTGTCATGCACCTATTGGAAGAGCTGGTGGGGCCTGTCCCTCCTACCAGAACCTGGACAAGGAGGAGGGCGCACGCCACCCTTGGCGTGTGCCCAAGTTGGAGGCGCCCAAGGAGTCCCTGTTGGACAGGGACTCCATCTCCTTTTTGGAATTTCGATTAGAGTTCTCCTAAGAACCAAGTTTGACTGGATCTTAGACACCATCTAAGGAAGGAATCCAAGGGATTCTATTTCCACCAATCAGATTTAGATATGATTTCATAAAGGGTTGTGATTGGTTGAGAAGAAGATGAGTTGGATCACAGATAGTCTATAAATAAGACCCTGCGCCCAACTCAAGGAGTATCTGAAATCAATTAAAAAATCCCATGCCCTAAGGCTGGTTCTCTCCTCCTCCTCCATGCCAAGCCCATCTTCTCCCTCTCCTCTCCATGCTCAAAGTGGTTTGGGATCTTGGTTGGTGTAATCTAGATGAGAGAAAGGCGACAAAAAGCTAGAAGGCTGCGCTGCTACAAAGGACAACTGCTGATCTTCAAAAGATATTTTGAAGATCCTCCAGATCAGATCCAGATCTAATTTTTGGAGATATGATAGAGAAGAAGAGGATCTTCAGATCCAATCTGAGTGAATATCGGTAGAGGCCAGGCACTTGCATGGCTAGATCCAGAACCTTTCGCTGCTTACAGGATCATCAGTGGATAATAGGATTACCCTACATCAAGATAAATTTAATTTAATTTAATTTAAATTTTATTTTTATTATTAGAATAATAAAAATTAGATCTAAAATATATCAAGATCTGATTAGGATCAAAGAGAAAAATTTTTAAAATATATCTCTTGATCCGATCAGATCTGAACGAACCTGGATCCAAAAAATCAGGATTTTTCTTCAACTGGTATCAGAGCCCAGGTTCTAAAAGTATTTAGATCTAATTTTAAATTTATTTTAATTAGAAAATAAATAATTTTAGATGTCACATGAGATGTGATCAGATCTAAAATTAGAAAAAATTAAAATTAAATAATTTGGATCTAAGATTAGAAAATATGCATGACTAGTTCTAAAATAGAATAGTTCTATAGAATAGTCTTGCATGTTTTCAATTTAATTTGATTAAATCATATTTTAGATCTATTTATTTACTATTTTTTGATATTATAATTATTATAATAACATCTAAAAAATAGCAAATAAAATTATTTAATTTTAAACATCATATGAGATATGATTGATGCATGTCTAGACTAGTTGTAGAATAGTTCTACATAAGTTGTCTAGATTAGAAGTTTATTTTGATTAAGATCAATTTAAATCTAATTTTTTAGATTATTATGAGATAATTTAGATCTAAAAATATGCATGATTTGATACATGAGATGTATGCAAAATATGCCATGATTAGATCTAATTTGTATATGAGATATATGATATAGATCTAAAATTATTTTGTAGTATTACAATGTTCCTGATTAAGGCGTTCCTCTTGGCCGTCCGGTCATAAGAATGAAGAAGGGATTTAAAGGCCCTCTCTTTCCATTCGATGGGGTGTTCTTATGATGTGTAGGGGTGCTGCGTGTTCGTCCTTAATCAGAAACCCAAAACTTACTTTCTGCAAAACCCTAGATCCTGAAACCCTAGGATTTATTGTGCATATTTTGTTTATGAACCCTACTTAATTAAGAATTAAGATTATGGAATATTAATTAGGTCTAAAATTAAGAATTTTAGATCTAAGACATATTCATAATACTGGGTTCGGGCTTGGGTAGCTCAATTAGGTCTAAGCGGTTGATCAAACCGAATCAAGAGTTGGTTAGATGGGATCAACAATGCTTAAATTGACCAGCCTAATAGGATTAAGTCTGGGTCAAGATCGAGTCATGATCAAGCAAGACCTAATTAGGCTCAGAGGTTAGAGTCTGGATTGTAGGCTAACCCAATTGGTTCTGGCTCAATAATTTGGTGTCTAAGGTAAGTTTGGCACATACGACCGACTGGATTTTTAATTGGAAAGCTACTCGACCTGAATGCATTCTTGTACGAGTTAATGGCATATTCCCTTCCACCGATCTCACTTACCTGGCCATATCTGTTGACACAGTTCTGATTTGAGGTGGTCAATAATCCGAGCTAACCCATGCCACTAGGTTAGTCATAATTGTTATGACTATGAGCCAAGTCTAGTTTAATGAGACCTGAATCAATTCTTCCTAAGAAAAGATTAAGTCTGAGGTCTTCCACCATTGTAGATGTGCGGGCCCTTTCCGGGGTTGATTGTTCTCGGCTGGATACAGTGGCTCAGTTGCACCGAAAAGATGCAACCATGTCTATTAGGCATTGGATGCTATGGGCTGGAGGATGAGTTGGGCTCAATATTTTGGATACGGTGAGAGACTCAATTAGGAAATCCAGTCTATGCAAATGGTGGGTCTGACTTAACTAAGGAGTGGATCAATATTTTGGATACGGTGAGATTCATGAATTAGAGACCAAGTTTGGGTGCACCATGATTAGAGAATCATTGAACAAGAGTTGTTCACTCATTGGCTAACCCATCACCAATAACTGTTAGGTGAGGTGATGAGTCAGTTGGTGAGACCGCACCACCCACTAGAAATCATTAATCATGGAGATTTTTGCATCTCTACAGAGGGAGTGTAGGGATCCAAGAAAATAGTGGGAGCTAATTTATTTAAAAATAAAATTTTTAAATAAATTGGTCAAGTCATAATTACAGTATCTAACTAGAATCTTTGACTCTCTATAGAAAAATATCTGCGTCCAACCCATTGGCACGTATCCTGGACACACATAGACTGACCGGACCCAATTATAAAGATTGGCTCAGGAACTACAAAATTATTTTGGGTTCTGAGAAGTTAACCCATGTATTGGACCAGGACCCTCCCACCTTACCAGCCCGTCCATCCACTGAACAGAGAGCGTCTCTGAAAAAATGGATAGACGAAGATAATAAGGCCAGATATTACATGTTGGGCTCGATGTCTGATGAGCTCCAGCGCCAACATGAAGATATCGGGACTGCTCGCCAAATGTTGGCTCACCTGCAGGAGATGTTTGGTGAACAGAGTCGCGCAGCCAAAGTATCAAGTCACGAAATGACTTTTTAAGGCTAAGATGCATGATGGGCAGTCAGTCCAAGATCACTGTCTGATGATGATCAAGGACATGGAAGAGCTTGAGAAGCTCGGTGTGAAGTTAGACTTGGATCTGCAGAACGATATTATTCTGCAATCCTTGACTGATGCATATGGGCAATTCATCATGAATTACCACATGCATAAACTTCAAAATTCCTTGGCCGAATTAATGAATATGCTGGTTACCGCTGAGCTTTCTATGAAAGGTTCTAAAGGCTCAGTTCTTGCTATGGAATGGACTTCTTTCCAAAAGAAAGTCTTATGGAAAGAAAAAGAAGTCTGTGAAAAAGCAGAAGGTGGAAGGATCAAAGAAGAAGAAGGCAGAGCCGAAGAATGAAAGGCCGATGTCAAAGGAAAGTGTTTCCATTGCAACAGCGACGGCCATTGGAAGCGGAACTGCCCTACTTACCTGGCCACCCTGAAGAACAAGAAGGAAGGTCCTTCTGGAGGTATGCTCGTTATTGAGTCTAACCTTATGGATTTCTTCTGCATCCAGTTGGGTGCTTGACTCTGGTTCTAGTGCTCATCTGTGCACTTCATGCAGGGTCTTGAGGATAGCAGGAGGCTGAGGGATGGAGACATGATCCTACGCATCGGTAATGGAGCAAGAGTTGCTGCAGTAGCCGTGGGAACATACCCTCTTCGATTACCATCTGGTTTAGACTTAGTTTTGAAAGACTGTTATTATGTGCCTGCAGCTAGCAGGAATTTGATTTCTGTTTCATGCTTAGCACTAGAAGGCTATGTGATTACCTTCTTTAAGGACCATTGTAACATTCTTTATGAAAGAAATAAAATTGCAAATGGTTTTCCTTATTAATGGTCTTTATCAGCTACATATTGATGTACCTGTTCTAACTATCGAGCAAAACGTGAATGCCAAACGACCTAGGGATAGTCCAAATGACAGATATCTATGGCACCTGAGATTAGGTCATATAGCAGAAGATAGGATCAACAAATTGGAGAAAAATGGGCTATTGAGTCCATTGACTTTGAGTCATATCCAACTTGTGAATCTTGTCTTCAAGGCAAAATGACTAAACTCCCTTTTGTAGGACATGGGGAGAGGGCCACAGATCTCCTTGCCCTAGTACATACTGATGTGTGCGGCCCATTTGATGTGCCGGCTAGAGGCAATTTTGTCTACTTCATTACCTTTACCGATGATCTATCTAGGTATGGGTATGTGTATCTTATGAGACACAAGTCTGAAGCTTTTGAAAAGTTCAAAGAATTCAGACATGAAGTAGAAAAATAAACTGAAAAAATCCATTAAGGATTCTTCGATCAGATCGAGGAGGTGAATACCTTAGCCGAAAATTCCTAGACTATCTCAAGGAAAAATGGCATAGTCTCTCAATGGACTCCACCAGGAAACACCTCAACTCAATGGGAATTTCAGAATGGAGAAATCGGACTCTATTGGATATGGTTCCGATCCATGATGAGCTTCACAGACCTTCCTGATTTTCTTTGGGGACACTCATTGTTAACTTCAATTTATCTACTGAATAGGGTTTCCTCTAAAACCGTTCCTACCACACCGTATGAGATATGGCATGGTAAGAAACCAAGTCTGAGTCATCTCAGAATTTGGGGTTGTCCGGCTCATGTCAAAAGACAACAAGCGGACAAGTTAGAGTTTAGGTCCTTCAGAGCTCGATTCATAGGATATCCTAAAGAGTCATTAGGATACTATTTCTACATTCCAGAAGACCACAATGTGATTGTGAGTCGACATGCCATCTTTCTTGAAAAATAGTTTATTCAAGATAGCGGCATTGGAAAGCAGATTAAGCTTGATGAGAAAGTCTCACAAGTACAACGAGCTAAGGACCAATTGGAACCAAATCAGGTTGAGCCAATAAGAACACTACCTCCTCCACCTCGTAGATCGGAAAGAGTTTCCCATCCCTCTGAAAGATACTTAGGTATTATTTCAGAGGAAAGTAGAGAAAATGTTCCTCGTAGGTAATGGTGCTCATGGTGATGATCCCAAAACCTACAACGAGGCGATATCAGATATCGACTCCGAGAAATGGCTAGAGGCAATGCAGTCAGAAATTGACTCGATGCACTCAAACCAAGTCTGGACCTTGGTAGATCCACCAGAAGGTATAGTACCTATTGGGATGTAAATGGATCTTCAAGAGAAAGATTGGTGCAGATGGGAAATGTGGAGACATTCAAGGCTAGACTAGTGGCAAAAGGTTATAGTCAATGCGAAGGCATTGACTATCAGGATACCTTTTTTTCCCAGTGGCTATGCTAAAATCCATCCGCACATTGCTTGCCATTGCAGCCTATTTCGATTATGAAATATGGCAAATGGACGTGAAAATGACATTCTTAAATGGATATCTTGAGGAAGATATCTATATGGAACAGCCGCTAGGTTTCACATCCAGTGATACTGATCACAAGGTTTGCAAGCTGCAAAGGTCCATATATGGACTTAAGCAAGCATCTCGGAGCTGGAACACTCATTTCAATGATGTGATCAAAAATGTTTGGTTTCATCAAAAATGAAGAGGAATCGTGTGTCTTCAAAAAGGATCAGTGGGAGCGCTGTTGTCTTTCTCGTATTGTACGTGGATGACATCCTCCTTATTGGGAATGATATTCCCATGTTGACGACAGTCAAATTATGGTTGTCCAAGGAAATTCTCCATGAAAGACCTAGGTGAAGCATCCTTTATTCTAGGAATTAAGGTCTATAGGGATAGACCGAATAGGATGCTAGGACTTTCACAGAAGATGTACATAGAAGAAGTACTAAAGAGGTTTAGTATGGAAAAACTCTAAGAGGAGATTAATATCCTTCAGACATGGTATTCATCTTTCCAAGAAGATGTGCCCTAGCACACCTGAGGAAATAGAATGCATGAGCAAGATCCCTTATGCTTCTGCAATAGGGAGCCTCATGTATGCCATGCTATGTACACGACCTGATATAGCCCATGCTGTGAGTGTCACAAGCAGATATCAGTCAAATCCAGGTGAAGAACACTGGACTTCTGTGAAATGTATCCTTAAGTACTTAAGAAGAACTAAGGATATGATGTTGGTCTTTGGTAACGGAGAACTCCAAGTCCAGGGATACACAGACTCGAATTTCATGTCCGATGTAGATGATCGAAAGTCGACATCTGGGAGTCTGTTTGTGTGCAATGGTGGTGCTGTCAGTTGAAAGAGTTCCAAGCAAACCATGATAACAGATTCTACCATGGAAGCAGAATATATCGCTGCATCAGAGGCTGCAAAGGAAGTATTTTGGTATAAAAAGTTTGCTACAGAAATCAAAGTAATGCTATCAGATGCCATTTTTCTATACTACGATAATAATGGCGCCATAGCCCTTGCTAAGGAGCCAAGGTCTCATAAAAAATTCAAGCACATTGAGCGACGATACCACCTCATCCACGATTACCTCGAGAAGGATTACATCGAGATCAAGAGAGTTGACTCCACAGACAATGTGGCAGACCCGCTTACAAAGCCGTTGGGCCAGCAGAAGATCGAAGCCCACCTTAGAAAAGATGGGACTTAGACTTGTAGCCAATTGGCTTTAGGATAAGTGGGAGATTGTTAGATATATGTGCCCTAGAAGCCAGAATTGGCTGACACTTGTAATACACTTCTAGGGACAAAATTATAATTTTGACTAAAATTAATAAAATAGATTATTTTCTATCACATATGTGTATTTAGTGTCTGTGATACATCCTTTGAGTTAATGGTAATGATAATTCATATTTTCAAGAGTTGAAAATTTAAGACATGAATAATCATTATTAACTCATAAAATGCTCCCAACCATAGGATCATCATGAGGATGGTGATTGATCCAAAAGGATTGGTGTACAATCGCTTTTCTTTAGTAGATGAGTCTTGAGTCTATGGTGTGGAGACACCGGAGCGAGAGTATAGGTACTCGTTAGAGAACGAGGGCACTGAGCGTGACCACCTCGAGTAGTCATTAGGAAGTCTACCTTCTCGTCAATGACTGACTCGATGCTGCAGTGGTGTGTCTGGTTCTTTGACCTGAGGTGCATCGATAGTTCACCTTGAGGGTGTTATAGTTTGACTACACCATAACTCGGTTTCCTAGCCATATGGAAATCCTGAGGTGTATGTTGGCTATAGCATGTTCATTGTAGGAACTGGATGCATCAAGATGGAATCTATCTACCTCGGTGGTAGAGGAGCAGCCCTATGATGATCATGAGAATCAAGTCCAGAAGCCCATGGCCATGGCAGAGTGAAATAATAGAAAGAGTTTCTATTTAGATTTTCACATCGGACTTGAATCGAATGATTACATCATATGACAGAGACTAGGGTTTGACGAGTTCACCTTAACCCTAATCTGATCGGGGCTCAAGATAGAAAAACTTAATCACATAGGTAGCTGCACCAAGAGGTTCGCATTCAGCTCTGATGGGTTGCCACCATATACTGCTAGGTGTCACTGGTGGATTTTGGGAGCAATTAGAATGATTTAGATGATCGATCATTCTAGCTGTTCGAATCAGAAAAGTTCTGATCCATCGAAAGGAGTTTCGATGATGTCGATGATAGAGATCATGACATATCCCATTACCATACAGAACTGAACCTAACTGGGTCACACAAATAAGAATTTGAATCTGGTGATCATCAATTGAACTAATCCAGTTCAATTGATCTGAATGAGATTCAATTAGGTTCAAGAAAATCGTGCTAGCACTCGATTGAACCTAACGTTCTTCTTTTACTATCATAAATAGTTGTCATGACTGAGCCAAAGAAGTTTGTGCTCGATCAGAGGCCTTCACTTTATCTGACTGGAGCTTATCCAGGTCAGAAAAGGGTTGTCTTATTTTGTAAGACAATACCTACCATTTTTGGTCACCTATCATTTCTCATCCTTTGACTTTGGTCAAAAGTTAATCTTTGATTGATCAAATGTTGATCATTGATATTTTGACTTCTGTCCACGTGTCACGCACCTATTCGAGAGCTGGTGAGGGCCTATCCCCCAACCAAAATCTAGCAAGGAGGAGGGCGCACACCACCCTTGGCGTGTGCCCAAGTTGGAGATGCCCAGGAGTCCCTGTTGGACAGGGACTCCATCTCCTTTTTGGATTTCGATTAGAGTTCTCCTAAGAACCAAGTTTGACTAATCTTAGGCACCATCTAAGAAGAAATCCAAGGAACTCTATTTCCACCAATCAGATTTAGATCTGATTTCACAAAGGATTGTGATTGGTTGGGAAGAAGAGGAGTTGGATCATAGATAGTCTGTAAATAAGACCCTGCGCCCAACTCAAGGAGTATTTGAAATTAATTGAAAAATCCCATGCCCCAAGGCTGGTTCTCTCCTCCTCCTCCACACCAAGCCCATCTTCTCCCTCTCCTCTCCATGCCCAAAGTGGTTTGGGATCTTGGTTGGTGCAATCTAGATGAGAGAAAGGCGATAAAAAGCTAAAAGGCTGTGCTGCTGTAAAGGACAACTACTGATCTTCGAAAGGTATTTTGAAGATCCTTCAGATCAGATTCAGATCTAATTTTTGGAGATATGATAGAGAAGAAGAGGATCTCCAGATCTAGTCCAAGTGGATATCGGTAGAGGCCACGCACTTGCATGGCTAGATCCAGAACCTTCTGCTGCTTACAGGATCATCAACGGATAATAGGATTACCCTACATCAAGATAAATTAAATTAAATTTAATTTAAATTTTATTTTTATTATTAGAATAATAAGAATTAGATCTAAAATATCCCAGATCTGATTAGAATCAAAGAGAAAAATTTTTGAAATATATCTCTTGATCTGATCAGATCTGAACGAACTTGGTCCGAAAAATCAGAATTTTTCTTCAGATAAGTGTCCGTATGACTTCATCATATATTCTCATTCTAACTGTACCAACATCAGCAACTATACATGGGTGATCATCTCCAAGGCTAACACTTCCTCCATCAGATCTCTCATAAGATAAGAACTACCCCCAATGTGCAGTGTAATGATGAAAACATGTTGAATCCAGTATCCAGTGGTTGTCCAACTCTATAACTCCATCTGATTGTACCAGTATATCATCTTCACTATCTTCAGATAATAGAGTACCACTCCCGCTGGTCGATCCATCCTTAAAAGTATTCTTTTTCTTTTCATTCTTAAAAATTGGGCAATTCTTTTTAATATGACCTGGTTGATGACACTTGTAGCATTTTACATTCTTTTGATTTTTTTGAGACTTCAATCTATCTTTTGATTTATCTCGAGTCCTCTTATTAGGCATTTCTTACCTCTCATTCACAAAAAGCACACCTCTGAGCTAGGATTTTCTTTGACCAACCTCTCTTGCTATTCGTTGGACCTGAAAACTCGAATCATTTTTTCAAAATTTAAGATTTTTTTTCATACACAAAGATAGTAATCAGACCATCATATGCTATCGGTAGGGAACATAATAATAGGAGAGCTCTATCCTCCTCATCAATCTTCACATCAAGGCTCATGATATCTGAGCAAACTTGATTGAATTTTTGGATATGAGAAATTAGATCTTTTTCTTTGAGTATCCGCAAACTGTACAGCTGTTTCTTCAACCATAACTTATTTATTATATTCTTGCCCATATATATATTCTCCAATTTCTGCCAAAGCCCCTTCAGCATGGTTTTCATGTTAATCTCTAATAAAACTTCATCAGCGAGAAACATACGAATCATGCTAAAGGCTATCTCTTCAAGTTCCTCCCATTCTTCAATAAAAATCTTATTCGGTCTTTCTCGAGTCAAGACCTTATAGATTCTACTTTGCACTAGTAGATCCTTCACCCTTTGTTACCAAAGGATGAAGTTACCTTTGCCATTGAACGTTCCAAAGTTCGTCTTAATGATACTTAATGTCATCACAACCAATTCTTTAATAACCAAATACAAAAAATAAAACTGTGTTCAAAGAAATCTGTTCAGCATCTTACCATAATCCCAGGTGAAGCTTTATCCTTTTTTCTACGAGATCTAACAACTAGGGCTCTGATACTAATCTATTAGAAAAAAATTCTTGCTATTTGATAATTATGAAAATAGCAACAAGGATCTGAGAAAAGAGATGGCTGTTCTGTGAAATCCTAAAAAATCCTAGGGCATGGAGGAGAGAGAGAGAGAACGAGAGAGAAAGAGAGAGAGATATCTAGAAAGAAAAGGGCTTGTATTGATTTTCCACTTTATAATTATAAATCTCAATATAGAGTATATATATACCTGGTCGATATGATCCAACCCCAAAAAAATTTCTCTATCTAACCTAATGTGATGCACTCTCCGAGCTCATGTACATCCATATTTTTTATGCACACATTCATTGAATTAATCCCAGTCTAATCCATAGGTTAGCCTCTTAGGACCTCACAAACCAAGGCCCTAAGTTCCTAGGATTAAATCCAATCTCAGGTCAGAAAAGAAATCACATACTGTTCTGTTCGCCACTCGAGCTAATTTGATCAGCAATCAGGCCGGCTCGACTATGATGTCTCATATGAGAGTCCAAATCACTGCTCTCTGCTTTGCTACTCAAGCTGGCTCTCTCAGAATTTGAGCCAGCTCAATAGATAAGATTGTTTTCTATTCTGTAGCTCGAGCTAGCTCTCTCAAAAATCGAGCTAGCTCTTCTAGCATGCTAGCCTAATATGCCTTCTAATCTTTTGCTTGCATTGGCTCTGATAGAAATCGAGCCAGCTCGACTGAAGCATTCGTTGAAGCTCTTCGATGGTTAGTTTCATTTTCCCCTTGATCTCTCTCCATATGCTTTCAAGACTTGAAAGTACCATATCTGAGCTCACATCTTCTCCCTTTTTCTCGTAACTCATGTACAATAGAGAGGAGGGCACCAACTGTTGGCACCTCTTTCTCATCCTTATCTAGAGAGGCATGCGCCCTTAGATCTTATCCAAAAAGGGGCATGCGCCCCCTCTCTCTTCATGCCAAAAATTAGGGGTGTGTGCCCCTCTCTCTCTCTCTTGTTAGTTTCCATGCACAAATAGATAAGGGGCATGGTCCCTTTCCTTCTCCATCAATTCCATGTGAAATCCATATAAGGGTTGGCACCCCTCTTTCTCATCTTTATCTTTATGCAATTTAGATTAGGGCACTCAATCTTGGTGCCCATCAATGCATGCCTTGATTTGGTCAAATCCTTATCTAAAAAGAAATCCAAGTCTAAGAGGATTTGGATTTAACCATGTGCTAGGATGGTATTCTTAAACTCAATAGGATTTTTTTAAATCCTAATCCAATGGAGACTTTACAAGCCCAATTGCACAATCTTAGACTAATTCTTTTTGGTGTGTAATCCCATAGGTTCAATTATGTTTGGTAGTGATATATATTATGATCTTCATCAATAATATCATTAAAACATCTTTCAATGGATTGAAATTCTTTCAATTCAGTCAATTAAGAATTATTGATCATCAAAATAATTCTCATTGATCTCACAATCCACTAGTGACATCTAGTAGTATATAGTGGCAATCTAGCAGAACTGAATAGATGAACCTCTAAATGTAGTTACCATATGATTTGATCCTTCTATCATGAGTTTCAATCTGATGAAGATTATGGATAACTTGTAAACTCCACATCAATCATATGTAAAATTTAATGGACTTGAGTTCATATATGAAACTTTATGGAAACTCTTTTCTATCATTCACACTGCCATGGTCATGGTCTTCTGAACTTAGTATTATGAATTACATGTGACTATTTCTTATCTATCAAGGTTGAAGATCCCTTCTAGGTGTACATCCTACTCTTATAATGAACCTACTGTAACCAACATACACCATAAGATTTTGAATGGCTAAGTAACCAAGTGATTGTGTAGTCAAACTATAGCAGCTCCATTATGAATAGCCGAGGCACCGTAGTTCTAAGGACTACTCATACTACTATAGTATCGAGTATGTCACCAATGAGTGGATGGATATTTACGTGACTACTCGTATGGTTACATTCGATACCATTATTCTCTAATAATCACCTACACTCTCGCTTCAGTGTCTCCATACTATTGACTCGAGACTCATCTATCTAGAGAAAAATGATCTATGCATCAATCTTATCGAATCAATTATCATTCTCACGATGATCTATCGATCAAAAGCTTTTAGAAATTAATCACCAATGACATATACCGTAAATTCTCAATGCTTGAGAATATGTATTATCATCTTATTAATTTCTTGGATGATTCATGGATACATGATACAATATGAATAAAAAATTAATCTAATTTTATTTATTTAAATAATTTAATTATAAAATTATGCTATTAGAAAGATTATATGTGTCAGCCAATTTGACTTCTAGGGCATACATCTAACAATGTTTCACTTATACTAAAGTTAATTGGCCATAAACCTAAACCCCATTTTCTCAAGGTGAGCTTCAGTTTTCTATTGGCTCTACGGCTTAGTCAATGGATCTATCACATTCTTTATGGAGTCTACCTTTTGCATCTTGATATACTTCTTCTCGAGATATTCGTGAATGAGATGGAATCAACGCTCTATGTGCTTGAATCTCTAGTGAGACCTTGATCCTTAGCAAGGGCTATGACATCATTATTGTCGCAATAGAGTGGTATGGTATCTAATGTCATCACTCCAAGCTCCGCAACGAACTTCTTGAACTAGAAAATTTCCTTAATAATCTCAGAAGCGACGATATACTTTGCCTCCATGATGGAATTTGCAATGATTGGTTATTTAAAACTCTTCCAATTTACTGCACTATCATTATAAAAGAATACATATCTCGATGTAGATCTTCTATCATCGATATTAGATATAAAGTCTGAGTTTATATATTTCTGTATCTATAATTTTTCTTCTGTAAAAATTAAAATATATCCTTAGTCTTTTTCAAGTACTTAAAGATATTCTTCATAGCTATCTAGTGCTTCTCGTCTAGATTTGATTGATATCTGTTCGTGATACTTATAGTAAGAGAAATATTAGATCGAGTACATAGCATAGCATACATGAAGCTTCCTATAGCAGAAGCATAAGAAATCTTACTCATGCGCTTAATTTTCTCAAGTGTGCTGGGGCTCATCTTTTTAGAGAGATGAACTCTATTTCTAAAGGATAACAATCTTCTTTTTGAGTTCTTCATGCTGAATGATCGCTGTCGTAGGTGGTCAAAAATAAAATCTAACTCACTACTATATATATAGGATGAGTCGAAAGCGTATCTTCAAAAATTATGTTAATTATATTTAAATTATAAATTAAAAATAATTAATATTAATTAAAAATTAATTAATTAAAAAACTACTTAAATTAATTAAGAAAATAAATTAATAATAAATTAATTAAAAGTTGGTGATAAGTATGAAGATGAATTCTCAAGATCTTAATTGATCTCTTATTTGATAGCTGATATTTTTTTTAATATGCTATAATTGATATCTAATCAATAAAAATATAATCTATCTTAAAGAGCACGATCTGTACCTTGGATCATAGCCCATTTCTTAAAGTTATAGGTTAGTCTAAATTAAATTAGGTATAATAAAAAATTAATCTAAATATAATTTATCCTAAGAGCATGAATTGTATCCGTAGATCATGGCTCATCTTAAGAGTCATAAACTATTCTAAATCAATTTTATAAAGATACAAAGATTTTATAAATAAAAATAGTTTTTATTATCAATTAAAAAAATAAAAAATAAAAAATATCATCAAAATAAGATCATAATGATCTCTTAAGAATAAGATGATCGGTCGGCCATCGAAAAGCTTCTCGCTGAAATCTTTATCCTGAAGCTTGAGGTCTTCCTTCCAACAGGCTTGAAGCAGGGATCAAGAGCAGGAAGAAAAGATTTTGTAGAGAAGTAGGCTGAGGCTTTAGATTGTGGAAGAAGAAAGAAAGAAAGAGAGAGGGAGAGAGAAAATACAGGCCACGAAGGCTGCTGGCCATGGAGGGTGTTCGTTCCCTAAGGAATCGATTGGTAGGGGATTTAAAAAGAGGAGGCATTAGGAGAAGTTGAAGTCGGACATAGAGAAATTTGCATTAGAACCAGAATTATCTGCATGATTGAACTATTCCAGTGTCGCCTGAAGCCACACGCTCATAAAGACTCGCTATTTGCATGCAGTGCCCACTCATTGACCCGTTAACGAGCTACGGACTCATTAAAGACCCACCAGCAAACCCATAAAAGACCACCCCATATGTTTCTTTAGCCATTTTACAAAAAAAAATTTTGTTTCTTTATAATGACGTATACATTCTTTTTGGATTTTTTGCATAGTATCTTTATTTTTTATAATACCATATGCATCATTCTTTAATTTAATTTCATTTTAAGTCCAATTTATTCTAATTTTTTTTGTTGTGATCCATAAATCGAGATCTTTTCATCGGTGGTCCTCTTTTCTCCAAAAGATAAAATAAAAATATTAATTCCTAAGAATAAAAATAAATTAATTTATAAATTACTACTTTTATAAATATATTTAGTATACTCATCATACCTCCCAACTTGAACTTTGCTTGTTCTTGAGTAAAATAGATTAATTTGCAATATATATCGACTTAGTCTTGAATTAAAAGTTAGATTAGACATTCCTAAACATAGTTGATATCCAATCAGACCATTAAAAAGATACATTATCGGATTACTAATTCGATCCAATTAGTGGTTGAGTGTTAGCCATACAAAATTTTAGAGATCTTCTTTCACTAACTTTCTGCTTTATTTTCTAAATCCTCTAACTTGATGTGAGAGAAATTTATTATCTTCTTACAATTTAGTTTCTTTATTATCCATTTTTTTCTTACATCCTCATCTTTTGACGTGAATCACAATGCTTACTTAGGCGAAAGAGTCCGATTACTTAGTAAAAATACTAAATCTTTTTTTTAATTCATATTACTTATCTTTTTATGCAAATCATAATGCTTATTTAGACAAAGAAGCCTGATTACTCAATAAAAAATTAATATATTTTCATTCTCTATTTTTTTTAAAGCTGATTTTAAGAAACATTTTTGCATATTTTGACCTTTCCATTCAACTCTCATGAAGTACATTTTTTATTGAGATTAGTAAGAAGAGGATTCTAAAATCACTCTTAAAATTTAGTCTGATTTAAATCATATAATTCATTAAATTTTTTTAATAATATATTCTTCAGTATCTCTAAAATTATCTAGACTGCTAATCATTCATTGATTAGGGTGTCCAATTAACTTTTAATCAAAATAAAGTTTAGATATATAAAGCTAATTATTTTAAATCATACTTAAGAACTTATAAATTTTAGAGTTAGTTATTCTCCTTCCAAATTTAATTTTTATTATCCTTAATGAAAGAAGAAAAAAATAAAAATATTTATCAAGGAGGGATACCACATGATTTGTTGTTCGTAGGTTTTTTATTATGCTCCATTAGATTCATACAGGATGTTGTTTGATGACATGCTCTCCCCAACTTAGGCTGATCATCTTTATTGATTTTTTATAAAAATAAAAACTAGAAATTTTAAAAAAAAAGATGATGGGTTGCCTCCCAACAAGTGCTAAGTTTAATATCTTCAACCAGATTAGGTGATTCTACCTATCTTATGTCAAAAATTGGATTGATAAATTTTAATGATTTTAAATTGCTAATCTCAGGAAGATGGCTTGCAATCCTAATATTTATAAATTTTAATATTTTCTCGCTAATCTCTAGCAAGTAATTCATGACCCCATTCTTAATTAATTTTATCTTTTTAATTTTAAGAAGATAATTTATAAACCCATTCATAGATTCTTGTTTATTGAGAATTTCTTCTATTTGGTCTTCTAATATGCTCAAGAATTAAGTTGTTAGGGTAAAGATTGAGTCTAATGTAATGGGTACCAGAAGGGTGTCACTTGATTCTAAACATGCATACTCAGGTGTGACCAAAGGAGGATTCAATTTTGAAGAAGGTGATGATTCTAGAGAGTAAGATATTGGAGCAGGTATTGATTCATATTTCTCAAGCCATAAAAAAGTGGTGCTAAAATTGAGTGGCTCTAATAATGTGTTTTCATTTTCAGTATATTCATCTACATTAAAAATATCCACTCCAAAAAGATCCAAATGTGTATGCACTAGATCTTAAAAAATAATTCTAAGAATAACTTTTTTAATTATATCTTTAGGTACATCCATCTCAAAGTAGTTTTCAATTTATATACTAGGCTGTTCTATAAGGATTTCATGAACATTGGAGCTCTTAGTCATATATTGCTTCCTTGAATTACTTATGGACTGACTAGATAATTCTTCCTTCGCCTAACTATTGAATGCAGCAGTTAGCTGACTAACTTGGATCTTCAGCTTGGCTATTGATTGAGTGCGGAAGTGAAGGAGTTGGGTGTTTATCTTGAGCTCCTTTAATTCTTGTAATATTTTTTTCTTAGATGCCGCACTATAAGCATTTGAAGAGGATTGTTGAACATTTTGATATTGGTATGCCATATAAGTTTCTTCTAGATAATTAGGTTCATAATCAATTGCTGGTTGTGGTATCTCATAAAAATTTGGTTGATTTTTTAAACCTAGATTGTAGGTGTTGGAAAAAGAATTGTAATAATTAGTAGTCTGGATTTGGGTTGGATAAGTTTGCTTATGCACAAATTTTTAAGATCGATATGCAGTTGGATATTCACTAACCAGGTGGATGAAACTTGAACATATTTCACACACATGCAAAGGTGAGGTAGGATAGTATCCCATATTCAATAGACGATCAAATTTCTGGAATAACTCATCTACTTTATTATGAATATCTATGGATTTTCCAACCTCATAGATTCCACTACTATTAGGTTCATACATAAGTGCATAAGAGTCATAGGTATAAGAAGAAGGGGTAAAGTATTTCCTAAATTGGCGAAAGGGTGCAGCCATAATTTTAAGTTTGTCAGCTCCAAGGGTTCGTTCAATTTTAAAATTTTGAGTCGTGATGAATAATATCCAAGTAAATATCCTACAATTACATATTAGAGCAAACACTAATTTAAATTTTTATAATTTTTTTTAGAATTTTTTTAAGTGAAAAAAAGGATGAAAGAAATTTTAAAGATGAGAACCTAGAAAGTCCTAAATCTAAGAAATAGATTAGAGAAGTTTTATTTGGTTTAATATTTATGGATTAGCAATCAAGTTATGCAAATAATCCTGGCTAAGGATTATCTTAGATCTAGATAGCTTCTAACTGCTAAGATCACCTTCAAATCTTCCAAGAATAGAATTAGCCACTCAATTGATCAGATAAGTGTAAGATCGGTGGAAGTTCCCTCATTGCTTTTCTTAGACACCAAGTATCATGGCTAGGTAAGCTAATGAAATCAATTAAGTATCTACTTTCCTCTGAGATGTGATCTTTGAACCACTTGCCTTAGACTCCAATTAAACTGACTAACCTTAATTAACCCGACATAATTTTAAGATTTCTTGTCCTCATAAAATCAAGTATCCTTATGGGCCAATGTCTAATTGATTTTAAGAATTAGGATCTAGGTTATGCAGATGCAAGAAAGTAATTTATGGACTAAGAAAGGATGATCAAATTTTCATCTTATCTTGTTTAATTGAGTTTAGTGCCCTTAAAGTATCTTATGAAGATGAGATGCAACAAAAAAATAAAATATCCAATCAAAAGTAGAAAGTTTTTACTTGTTATATTTTGTGATTAGATCTCTAATCTTTTAAACAGCTTATGCTATGTCAGTATAATTTATCATTATTTTTTTTAATTTTTTAATTTTTAAAATTTATTATTATTATTTTATTATTTTATAATTTTTTTATTAATTTTTAATTATTTTATTATTATTAATTATTTTTTATTTTATTATTATTTTTTAAATTTTTTTAAGTAACTAAATCATGATCCTCGATAACGGTGTCAAAATTTGATCGCTGTTATAGGCGGTCAAAAATAGAATCTAACTCACTACTATATAGATAGGATAAGTTGGGATTGTATTCTCAGGGATCATATTAATTATATTTAAATTATAAATAAAAAATAATCAATATTAATTAAAATTTGATTAAACTAAAGGCTACTTAAATTAATTAAAAAAATAAATAAATAGTAAATTAATTAAAAGTTGGTGATAAGTATGAAGATGGATTTTCAGGATCTTAATTGATCTCTTATCTGATGGTCCATATTCCTTTTAAAATACTATAATTTATATCTAATCAATAAAGATATAAACTATCTTAGAGAATACGGTCTATACCCTTGGATCATAGCCTATCTCTTAAAGTTATAGGCTAGTCTAAATTGAATTAGATATAATAAAAAAATTAATTTAAATATAACTTATTCCAAGAGCACAAATCGTACTCATAGATCAGGGCTCATTCCAAGGATTATAAACTATTCTAGATTAATCTTATAAAGACACAATGACTTTATAAATAAAAATAATTTTTATTATAAATTTAAAAATATAAAAGATGAAAAATAGAAGACATCATCAAAATAAGATCACAATGATCTTCTGAGAATAAGATGATCAGTCGATCATTGAAAAGTTTCTCACTGAAATTTTCATCTTGAAGCTTGAGGTCTTCCTTTCAATGGGCTTAGAGCAGGGATCAAGAGCAGGAAGAAAAAATTTTGTAGAGAAGTAGGCTGAGGCTTTAGATTGTGGAGGAAGAAAGAAAGAAAAAAAAAGACTTGGGAGAAAAAAAAAGAGGAGAGAAGGAGGCTGCTATTAGGAGAAGAAAGAAAGAAGAGAGGGAGAGAGAAAATAGAGGCCGCTGGCCACGGAGGGTGTTTGTTCCCCAAGGAACCGATTGGTAAGGGATTTAAAAGGAGGAGGCATTAGAAGAAGTTGATTGAAAGTCAGACATGGAGGAATTTACATTAGAACGAGAATTGTCCACATGATTGAATATGTTCCAGTGTCACCTGAAGCCATGCGCCCATAAAGACCCACTATCCACACGTAGTGCTCGCTCACAAACCTATTAACGAGCTACGGACCCAGTAAAGACCCGCTAGTGAACCCATAAAAGACCACCCTGTATGTTTCTCTAGCCAAGAAACTTTTATTTCTTTATAATGATGCATCCATTCTTTTTGGGTTCCTTGCATGGTATCTTCATTTTCTATAATATCGTATGCATTTTTTTTTTAATTTAATTTTAGTTTGAGTCTAATTTATTTCAAATTTTTTGCATTATGACCCATAAATCGAGATCTTTTCATCGATGGTCCTCTTTTCTACAAAAGATAAAATAAAAATATTAATTCTTAAGAATAAAAATAAATTAATTTATAAATTAAAATTTTTATAAATATATTTAGTGTACTCATCATAGAACCTCTTCAGCACCATTTCTATATATGTACATTTTTTGTAAGAGACTAAGCATCCTCTTAGATCTATCATTATAGATCTTTATGAAGGAAATGATGTAGAGTTTCAGGGATGGATTTCGAGACTTTTTCAGATATTAGACAGTAGAAGCTATAAATTAATCATATTAATTTATTTAAAATATATAAAAAAATTATATCTAGGATTCTATCATATGATTTAAGCATACTATTAAATCTAAAAATAAAAATAATCAAAAAATGATGTTGATCATATCAACATCCAGGCAATTCTAGATCTGATTTAAATACATAAGAAAGATCGTATCAACATTATCTTTGCAAGATGAGTTTTCTAACTCATTGATCTGAGGCTAAGGTCGTCACTCCGAGCCACACAGACGTCCGACCTCTATAGGATGTCCACACAAGACCTCGATCATCGATCTAAAGTATGATGGCTGAAAATCGGCATAACATGCTAGTACTATACTGATCATTCTTCGATGATTAATCTGGAATCTTCTTCTTCAAATTTTGGACTTTTTAATTTTTAGAAGGAAGGAAAGAGATTTGTGAAGAAGAGACACCTCTTAAAAATCATAAAAAAAAGAGGAAGGGATCAAGAAAAAATCCTAGAGAAGAATTCTTTCTGCTCCCTTCTTTTTCTCTCACCAAGATATAATAATTTGTGTCTCAATGAAGCACCATGCCCAGATCTTTTTTGCATCCAAGCTTTTCACATCCCAAACCTCTCTCTTAGGTCTAAAACTTATAGAAAACTCATGCCCTAACTCCTTTTAAATAGAGAGTTATGATAGAGTCCTTGTCTAGGTCAAATACTTAGAAAGATAGGTCCAATTTGAGCAAGGATTGGGGCAACCAACTCTTGGGCATCCCCTCATTTTTTTTTGTGGCCTCTAGAAAATATATGCAAATAAGTCTTCTATTTCTCACAAAAAAATTAGAGGGAAATTAAGTGGTTTGGTGCCTTAAAGAAATAAAGAAAGATGATGTGTCAAACTCTATCTAATAGAGACCTAGGTCAAAATAACTTGTATATTTTGATCTATTCCACAACTAATTTTCTTCTAAAATGATGAAAGACATAAAAAGAGCATGGATACTCTCTAGAAATAAAATTTTTCATAAAAATTCTAAGAAAATTGGTGTGGGAGGGGGGGGCATAGAAAGTAAGGTAGCGTAAGAAGAAGAAATCCTAGTCACACTACGACTTCTAGTTTTGACTTGGTCCAACTTATTATTTAAACTCAATTAAATCAAAACTAATGCAACTCAATTAGAAATGATCTTAGTCCAACTAAAAGCCTAATTAAATTAGATTAAATTAAATTTAAATCTGATTTAATTTTTAATCAAATTAGAAATTAAGTGCATACAAGTCCTAATTGAATAGGGACTTGTTCTTCCTTACAAATAACTTATCCAATAAATCAATTAGACTTGATCTAATCAAGTCCAAACTAAATTTAATTAAATTATATTTAGTTAGACTTAGTTTTAATTCTCTGGCTTAATTAAATTAAGTTAATTAGTAATTTAATTGCTAATCGATCATCCTGTAATACTTGCACTAGCTCAAACATCAATCGTATTGATTGTTTAACCTAAGAATAATTCTAAATCATTGATCAACCATCCGATCAGATCAAGATCTTTTATATATATGACCCCATAAGTTCGAACCTAAGTTGGTATCATAGAAATAAATTTTTATACTAATTAAAGTAACCATTTAGTAATGATTCCTGATGGCTAGATAGGTCGAATGTATAAAGCAACATTCTTAAAATTCATGTGGATATAGTTTTCGTATAATTCATCTCCTTCACCTTAATGCTCATAGAACAACTTAGAGTTTAACTGCTAACTCTAATTAGGTCATCCACATTATATTTTAAAATACTAAATTCATCTTATGGATTATCCTGATCAATATTTTGCTAAATTGAAATACAGTGATGCATTTTCTCCAAACTCTTAGAGTAGTGAATTTCATCTTGATCATACACCGATTTTACAAGCACTTGACTATGCTTAAAAATCTTCCATCATTGAATTAAAAATTTAGATAGTCTAGTATCAAAGCACAGTGAGTTGCTTGCAAGCCATCATGGTAATCTCAGGTCTAAGAGATACTTATATCTATATCCCATCAGAGCAATTCTTGATAGCAGAATACAATGAAGTTAGTTATGTTCAGTGATGACATATCCTCATATCTCATCGGTATACCATATCGGTGTCTTCACACTCCTTGGTTAAGAGGACAACCAACCTATATGGCATGCAATGAGCTATACTCAATAAAGTTGTCATCCTAATTAACAATGTATCATTTGATCATGAACAGTTTTAAGGACTAATCAATAAATTCTCTCTTTATAGAAACTAAATAGTCCTAAGAATTTCATCACAACAAAAAGAGTTCATTAGAAAATACAATCTTTATAATGAAAATGCTAAAATAATATTTTATTCAATAAATCATTTATAAGTACAAACTAGCACAACCATCAACAATCTAATGATTGGCTTTGGGATATAATTTTCAATACTTTATTCTTAGAATATAGGATGCTTCTTCTAGATCTTTCATAAATTTTTTTTCGACAACAAGACCTTAACCGAGGCCATCATAAAAATATTATTTTTAATTAGGAGGATTCCATCTATGTACAATACGAGAAATGTCATAGCATTTCCATTGATCTTCTTAAAGACATATGGTTCCTCCTCATTCTTGATGAAATTAAATGATTTGATCGCATAATTAAAATGAGTGTTCTAACTCTGAGATACTTGCTTGAGTTTATAATTGGATCTTTACAATTTATAGATCTTGTGATCTCTATTATTGGAAGTGAAATCTAGAGGATACTTCATATAAATATTTTTTTTTTTAGATATTCATTTAGAAAAGCAGTTTTCACATCCATCTATCAAATTTTATAATAATGAGATGCTGCAATTGCAAGCAATGTTTGAATGGATTTCAGCATAGCTACTGACTAAAAGGTGTCCTGATAGTCAATGCCTTCGCATTGACTATAATATTTAACCTCAAACCTTGCCTTAAAGATCTCTATCTTTTTATTCAAACATATCTTTTTCTTAAAGATTCACTTATCCCCAATAGGTACTGTATCTTTCAGTGGATCTATTAAGATCCAGACTTGGTTGGTATGCAACAAGTCAATTTCTGACTTCATCACTTTCAACTATTTTTTGAAATCGATGTCTGACATTGCCTTATGATAGTTTTCAGGATCATCTCCATATTCTCTTTCTCCTATGAGGAACATTTCTTCTATATCCTCTAAAAGCATATCTATGTATCTTTCAGGAGGACTGAAGATCTTACTAGACCTATTAGGTGGAGGAGGTACTCCATGTATTGGCTTATCTAAAATAGATTCTTTAGATTCTATGACTCGTTGTTACTCTTTAGAGACTTTCTCTTCGAGCTCAATTTACCTTCCACTACTCTCATCTTGAATAAACTATTTTTTTCAAGAAGATAATGTGTCAGCTTATAATCACATTATGATCCTCTAAGAGGTAAAAGTAGTATCCCAAAGATTTTTTTGAATATCCTATAAAACAAGCTCTCATAGATCTAGCCTCTAACTTATTTGTTTGTTGTCGTTTGATATGGGCCCGATATCTCCAAATCTTGAGATGACCAAGATTCGAATTATTACCATGCTACATCTCATATGGTGTGGTAGGAATGGATTTAGAGAAAATCCTATTCACTATATAATTAGCGGTAAGCAAAGCATATCCCCAAAGAAATAATAGAAGGTCAGTGAAGCTCATTATGGATTGAATCATATCAAATGAGGTTCAATTTTTTCATTCTAAAATCCTGTTAAGTTGAGGTATTGCAGGTGGAATCTATTATAAGGCTATACCATTAACCAAAATTTTTTTTATGTAGATATTCTCCTCGATCTGATCAAAGTACCTTTAGAATTTTTTTAATTTACTTCTCAACTTCATGTCTGTATACTTTGAACTTTTTAAAGACTTCATATTTGTATCTTATAAGGTATACATATCCATACCGAAAGCAATTATTGATAAAAGTAATGAAGTAGAGATATCCTTCTCTAACTGCAACATCAAATGGGTCATACACCTCAATGTGTACTAGAGCAAGTATCTCTGTTATTTTTTTTCTATATCCTATAAAGGGTAGCTTAGTCATCTTTTCTTGAAGAGAAGATTCACAGACTGGATATGACTTAGTAGTCATTGAGCCTAAAAGCCTTTGTTTCTCCGATATGTTAATCCTTTTTCTTCCTATATGATCGAGCATAAGGTGCCACATATATTTAACATTAATTTTATCTTTAGATCTCTTAGATCCTATGGCATTCACTATTTATTCGGATGCATTCATAAATATATCAACATGTAAATGATAGAGACTATTAATCATAAAGCCATGCCCGAACATTTTATTTTCAAAATTAATGGTTCGATAGTCTTCATAAAAACTAATTACCTGGTTGTCCTATACTACACATGAAACAAAAATTAAATTTCTGCTAGCAGTAGGTACATAGTAACAATTCCTAAGAATTAAACTAAATCCAGATGATAATCGTAAAGGATAGGTGCCCACGATTACAGTAGCAACTTTTGCTCTATTTTCTTTTCGAAGGGTCATCTTACATTCCCTAAGCCTTCTACTTTTCTCAAGACACTCCATAGAAGTGCATTAATATGCTCTAGAACCAGAGTTTATCATCCAACTAGAAGTTGAATAATCATAAGGTTAGTTTCAATCTTGAGTAGATTTGATATACCCTCTGAAGATGTGTCTCTTTTGTTTTTCTTTAGACCCCTTGAACTCTTTAAAGTCTCATCAATAGTCACCAACATGTTCAATAATTCAGCTAAAATGCAATTTATCTTATTCATATGATAGTTTAATATAAACTGGCCATACGAACCTATAAGAGATTACTGAATCAAATCCACTTATAATTTTTTATACATGATCATGCCGAGCTTCTCAAGCTCTTCTAAGTCCTTGATCATTATCAAATAATGATTATGGATAGATTGCCCTTCTCACATCTTAGCAATGAAGAGTCTCTTGGATACTTCATAGCATGCAGATTGGCTCTCCTCACCATATAACTCTTGTAGGTGAGTCAAAATAACCCTGGCAATTTTCATGTTCTCATGCTGGTACTATAATTCATTAGACATCGACGTCAATATGTAGCACCTGACCTTATTATCATTATCTGTTCATCTTTCAAGTGCTTCTTGTTGGTCTGTAGTTGGATGGTTTGGTAACATTGGGGCTTCCAGGTCAATGATATAGCTAAGCTTCTCAGAACTCAAAATAATTTTCAAGTTCCTGAGCCAGTCCTTATAACTGGATCTAGTTAGTCGATTGATTTCTAGTATAGTAGTAAAAAGGATTGGAGGCAGATATTTTCTATAGAGAGAAGAAGATTCTAGTTAGATTTTTGTAATTAACTTATTTTAGTTTATTTTAAAAATTTTATTTTAAAAACAAACTTACTTTCACTATTTTTTTGAATCTCCTACACTCCTCGAATGGAAAAATAAAAATCCCTTCACAATTATGATTTTAAATGGATATTACTATCCTGTTGATTAGCACACCACCTCATCTGACAGTTATTAGGATGTGTCAATTGATGAGTGGACAATTCTTGTCCAATACTTTTGTAAGTATGATGCAGCGATCTTCGATCTCTAAATCCTAAAGTCTCACTTGATAGTTATTAGCCTTATTTCTTATTAAGTCAGACCCATAATTCTTACATAAATGAAGCCATCATTGGAATCTTCGTCTGATAGTTATTGGACGCAACTCCATCTCCATCCCATAGCATCTCATGCTAATAAAGTAGTTGCATCTTTTCTGATGCAACTGAACTACTATATCCAGTCGGAAACAATCAACACCAGAAAGGATCTTCATATCTACAATGATGGAAGACTGCTAGACTTAATATTTATGAGAAAATTTAATTTAGATCTCTTTAATCTTAATTGTTAATTTGTATTTGATGTAAATCCATAATTACATTGGATCTACTTATGAGATCATGACTTGGTTTGATCAAGTCTGGACTCATGGTGCAATGCAAATATGGTGAACTCAACCCTAAGCATCCAAATAAAATTTTGGTCAATCAAATTGGTCAAGTAAGTGTAGATTTGGTGGGAGGCTCCCCGTGCATGAGAACGGTCCTAATCAAATAATCACTGATCTAAATACTTTTCTTAGACACCAATAGGTCAACCTATTTCAATTAGGTTTGGCTTTTGGCTCCTCACTATAGATTGCCTAATTGTAACTATTTTAATGTGTGTTTATGATACACCCTACATCAAGGACTGTAGTGATTCATTACGATCAATATATGTATCCATGAAACACAATGCGATTATCTCATAATCTAAAATAAAATCATATTTTATTTTAATTAAATTATTTTCTTATTTACAAGGTGATTTAAATTTGGGGTTTCATTTTTTCTCATCCTAGGACAACCATTCAGCATAACATCCATTATACCAGGGCAATCTTATGTCAGGATGATCCCAAATTAACCCTTAAATCTTATGGCATTCATAATGGATCTAATCTACAGCTATTACATCAAGTACTAAAAGGATCTAACTATGATCATCATCATATACATCTCATGCATAAAAAAAAAAAAAAAATAGATCTAAAAATTTTTGATTAACGTATCATCAAATGATATTTAATCATCATTCTAGGATAATCTTTACAACATAATAGATTCATCGTTATGCCAAGACAACCTTATATTAGAATAATGTTGAATTTAATCATCAATTTTTAGAATTAAAAAGAATAAAAACTTTTGATTTTAGATCTATATTCCTAATCTCATGCATAAGAACCTGGCTCTGATACCACCATTAGCAAACCATATTTTCATGCATGGAAAATTTTTATATGCAACAAAAAATATATCGGATTAAAATACTTTTAATCTAAGCATGCATCAATTGATCTAATCTATTAAACACATAACAAGATCATTCACATGAAAGATCTAGAATATAAAAAATAAAATCAAAAACTACAAGTATGAATATCCGATCTTCACCTTTGTATGGGTAGTTCTTCACTGCAATTTGATGATCGTAGATTTTATAGCAGATTTCTTGAAGAGCGACATATACATCTGGCCTCTATAGATATTCACTCAGGATTGATCCAGGATGCTTTTCGATCTTGATCCTTCTTCTTCAAGATGGATCGCATGCACTCGATCAACCTTCTGGATCGACTCTTGATCAGCATGACCGACTACTTGATAAACGGGATCCTCCTTGATGATGTTTTGGAAGCATGTTTGCTAAGGTGCATGACACCTCGGTATGCTCTGCTGGAGGGAAAGCTATACAAGAAATTATTCTCTCTACCTCTGCTGAAATGCCTTCACCCCTTCAAAGCTGACTATGCACTCCGAGAGGCTCATGAGGGCATTTGCAGGAATCACTTGGGGGAAAGAATGCTAGCCTATAAAGTTTTTCAACAAGGATACTACTGGTCTACGATATAGCAAGATACAATGGACCTAGCTTGGAAGTGCAACTAGCGTCAAAGGTACGCCAACATCCAGATGCAACCCATGAACTAGTTGACCCTGATTACATCATCCTAGCCTTTTGCTCAGTGGGGGGGTTGATATCCTTGACCTATTCTCATAGAAGACTGGCTAATGAAAATTTCTTATCATGGCATTCCACTACTTCACCAAATGGATGGAGGCAAAGCTGCTAGCCTAGATCACCAAGAATAAGGTCAAAGACTTCTGATGGAAATCGATGATTTGCCACTTTGGTTTGCCATGGGCGATTGTCACGGACAACAAGCAAAATTTGATAATTAAAAATTCAGAGAATTCTGCAAAGAGCTTCACATAGATCATTGACTAACTTTAGTAGGACACTCGCAATCAAAGAAAAAAGTCAAATTGATGAACAGGATCATCCTGTAGGGTCTGAAGGTGAGGTTCGGCCAAGCCAAAGGACTTTGAATGGAGGAATTATGTAGCATCCTATGGGCTTATTGGACAATGCCCCAAGTCCCCATCGGGGAGACCCCATTCAATTTGACATTCGGGATCAAGGTGGTGATCCCCATGGAGACTAGTCTCCCATCCACCAAAGTGGTGCACTATGATGAGTAGAGTAATTTGAACTTGGATTTGGTCAAAGAGACTTGAGAACGAGCTTGGTTGAAAATGGTAGTGTATCAGTAATGAGTGGCCTATTATTATAACACTCGAGTTAGGCCTAAAGTCTTTTGACAAGGGGACCTCATTCTAAGGCGAGCCAAAGTCTTCAAGCCACTGGAGTAGGAAAAACTATCCCCAAACTGGGAGGGGCCTTATTGGGTCAAAGAAGTGCTCAGACTAGGGGCATACAAACTCAAGAATTTTGATGGCTCTCAAATCCCCTACACATGAAATGTCAAAAATCTCCAAATGTACCATCGATGAGTTTTGTCTCCAACAACTATGCAATGTCAAAATATTTTGTTCACATATAATTCTTTGCATAATAATTATGGGAAGGCCACATACAGTGGCAAATCGAGCCAACAAGGCTCTCCAACATGTTCAGTAGAAAATCGACTAAAGTAGTGATATTTGACTGAACCATCAAACATGAAGGTTCGATGACCTTTGACCCTGATGCTTGATGGTTGGTTGACACCCGACCATAATAATGACGATAGCGGTCGGCTAATACCTAGCCACAATGATCATGGCAGCAGTTGGTTGATACCCAACCATAATGATAACAATGGTGATTGACTGATACTCGACCATGATGATGATGATGATAATAGCGGTCAGCTGTGACCCAACCATAGTGAAAGACAATGATTGGTTGACATCTAGCCACAATATTCGAGCGATGAATGAAGGATGATGGGTCTGACCCTAACACTCAAGCGCCAACACCCGCTTGAACCCTAGTTTTGACAATCAGAAGGGCTATTGGCGAAAGGCCGATCGAACAACTCAGAAACCATTCAACTCAAACAAGAAATCTTCAAGCTACTCATGAATAATGAAAGATAAGATTTTCATTAATTAAATAAAATTATTTTCTTTTATAGACTTAATAAGACTTTGATAAAAAAGAGAAAGATGAAAGTAAAATATAGAAACATAACCATCGGACCTTGGACGTGTTCGTGGGAAACCTCATTTAGGATCGCCTGCTCTGGCAGACATCTGAGGAACAAAGGAATTGATGCTGGTAGAATCGAGCCACTGGATTAGAGTCCTGTACTCATCAAAGCCGAGGTCATAGGCAAGCCAAGAAGCTTCCATGGCCTCCATCAAGATTTTGGCCCTATCGGTGGTAACGTGCCCCTTTATTAGCCTCACCTTCTCCTAAAGCTCCTCCACTATCTATCTTTCAACCTTGAGCATCTCCTCGTAAGTGTTAGTAAGCTAGACCATCATCGCTATGTATGTTGTGACCCTGTCATAGAAGTGCCTCTACAGCTCCTGGGTTGCCAACTTCTCCATCCTAGCTAGGTGCTCGAGGAAAGCTTGACTCTCAGCAATAGTGGAGACCTCAGCTTCGAGATAGGTCACCTTCTTGATGGCCACCTTTACTTCCTCAATGGCTCTCTTTACCTCCTCGGCTACCTCCTCCTCGATGGCCCTTATTCAAGAATTAGCCTCTCGAACCTTCTCCTCCATAGTGGCCCTGAAGCGATCATAATTGATCGTGCACTTGCATAACAAACAAGGGGTTGGCTATGAGAGATGAAACACAAGCAAAAATCTTAGACAACAATCGAGACTGAAAGTACTCATCCAAAGCTCAACTTATTAGGCTAGCAACTATGCGATGCGGGCTAAAAGGGCTTGATCCCTGAGATCGGAGAATGATCAACATAGATGACACCAACCATGGGATCACTTCTTTCAAAAGATTAGAATTCATTTTATTCATAGAACATTCATTACGAGTCAATTTCTTTTGGGCATAGTTTATTACAACAAGGAAAGAGGAAAGTGTAAGACATGGACTCGATCGCGGCATCCTCAGGTTCGATCGATGTACTTGGACTCCATTCAACATGTGCATAGAGAAGTGCTCTCCAATGGCTATAAGTCTCCTACTGAGGAATATCGGGGATGACATGACTAATCTCATCTATCTCCTGAATATTCTATCAAGTAGGGCCGAAAAGCTAGATCAAGAGGGTCAAAGGACCACCCCATGGATAAGGTTGGAAATGGGCTCAGGCTGACTTGACTGCGGGTCATGCTTCGGGCTAGGCCTGAACAAAATTAGGCTGGATTTATGTACTAATGGCTCGCCTAGAAGTGATAAGAATACTTTTTTCCTTTGCTTGCTTTAAGAATTTTACTTTATTTCAAATGGACATAAAATCTGCTTTTTTAAATGGTTTGATTAAAGAGAAAGTTTATGTAGCTCAACCTCCTAGTTTTGAAGATTTTACCAATCCTAATTATATTTTTAAACTAAAAAAGACTCTTTATGGTTTAAAACAAGCTCCATGAGCTTGGTATGAAAGACTAAGTAATTTCTTATTAGAAAATATTTTTTTTCAAAGGAAAAGTAGGTACAACTTTATTTCTTAAGCATATGGATGAAGATATTTTAGTAGTTCAAATTTATGTTGATGACATTATTTTTGGATTTACTATTGATGTTTTGTGCAAGCAATTTTCAGAGTTGATGAAGAGCAAATTTGAAATGAGTATGATGGGCAAAATGTTGATTTTCTTGGGCTTACAAGTCAAGCAAACTAAGGAAGAGATCTATTTATCTCAGATGAAATATGTTAAAGAGCTGCTAAAGAAATACAACATTGATGATAAAAGAAGTGTGACAACACCTTTGAACACAAACTTTAAGTTATGCAAGGATGAATTTGGCAAAAGTGCAGATCAAAAAAAGTATAGAGGAATGATCAGAAGTCTTTTATATCTAACTACGAGCAAACTAGACATACAATTTGCAGTTTGTCTATATGCCTGATTCTAGAGTAATCCAAAGGAATCATATCTTATGGTAGTAAAGCGCATATTTTGATATCTCAGAGGAATCCAAAACTTTGGTTTATTCTATCCCAAGAACAATAATTTTATACTAATTGGATATAGTGACTTTGATTTTACAGGAGACCTTGATAACAGAAAAAGCACATCAAGGACATGTCAACTACTTGGAAACTACTTAGTGTCTTGGTTCTCCAAGAAATAGAATAGTGTAGCACTATCAATAGCAGAAGTAGAGTACGTCTTAGCTACAATGTGTTGCTCTTAGATGCTATGGATAAAATAGATACTTCAAGACTACAAACAAGAATTAAATCCTATTCCTATTTATTGTGATAATACCTCTGCTATAAATTTATCTGTGAATCCTATTCATCATAGTGGGACTACACACAGAGAAGTTAGACATCACTTTTTAAGAGATTGTGTGCAAAAAGGTTTAATTCAATTGCATTTTGTGCCTATTTTAGAATAAATAGCTGACATATTAACAAAACCATTAGGCACTGGAAATTTTGTTAAAATTAGAACTGCACTTGGGCTTATGGATTTATCATTTTCATAATTTCTATGAGTACGTGATCTCACTAATTTGTGCAAGACACATTATGCCTTTATTGTTCACATGTATTTCAATTTGTTCAAATTTATTGTGCCTTTAGTTTAAACCTCAAACTGATATTGTTATTCTCTTTAACTAACTGTTTATTTAAGTTTTGATGATGTCAAAAGGGGGAGAAAGGTATACTTTGCTAATTTGAAATTATCTAGATTATCATTTGGCTTATTGTTTCACACTTTGCTTAACATAATTATATCGGTAAGGAGATTAAAATATGATATCTACACACACTTCAGCATAATTTTTTTATATATTTGTCATCATCAAAAAGGAGGAGAATATTGAACTTAAGATCCACATTTACCTAAGTTTTGATAATAACAAATGAGTGTTGATGAAATTTGAGTTTTAAATTATAAATGCAAAATCCTCAAGACTTTTGAACCAATTGAGTTGAAAACAGAGTTGTTGAAAAAGTTGCTGAAAAAGGACAAATATATTTGAAGCTATGGGGAACTCATTTGAACATGTTGCTGAAACAAAAGTCAAGATGTTCGAACTTGTAAAGAAGATGTTCGAACTAGTTGTAACAGGTCTCTCCAGAATCAAAGAAGATTGAGATTAGAATTTCAAACATAGAATCAAAGAAGATTTCTTTAGAATCAAAAAATGATTTAGAATTTCAAACACCCAGCAAATCAGATTTGAGTTTTGAAGGAAAGTTTTTTCAAAAGTTGATTTGAGTTTTGAAGAAAAGTTTCTCAAAAGTGGATTTGAGTTTTCAAAGAAAGCTTTTCAAATTAGATTTGAGTTTTGAAGGAAAGTTTTTAAAAAGTTGATTTAAGTTTTGAAGGAAAGTTTTTCAAAAATTGATTTGAGATTTGAAGGAAAAATTTTCAAAAATTGATTTGGAAATATAACAAATCATATTTGAGTTTTGAAGAAAAGTTTTTCAAAATATTGATTTGGAAACATACAGAAAATCAAATTAAATCAAATTAAGAAAATCAAATTAAATTGAAGAAGAAATAGACCAGCAAATCATGAGTTATTAACGATCAAATCAGATTTGAGTGATTCCTGCAATCATTGAAGATTAAAATAAATTAAGAAGGAAAGCTATTTTTAAAAAAACAAGATAATTTGGAAAGCTATCAGAAGATGTCCAACGTTCATCAATTTTTCTTTGTAAATAGATGTTCTTAGAACACCTTTAAATATATTGAACATAGAGAAACACAGAAAGCAGGAGCTATAATAGTTTAGAAAAATTTTTGTTTGCTGTGTTAGTTCTTCAAGCTAGGCTTTAGTTTCCAATTAGTCTTTTAGAGATAGGTTAGTGATAAACACTTAAATTAAATCACTAGAAGCATATTATTTTATTTTATTGCTCCTTATTTGTTAAGAATTTAATGCTTTCTAGTTTATTTTATAGATAATTAATAAATTTAATTTAATTAATTATATGTTATGGAGTGTGATAAAAATAGCATTAGCTAGAATCAGCTACATGGCAAAGAAGAAAAGAAGATTGTCAATGCAAATAGCTCAATTTGTTAAACAAAAGAATTCAAATTGGGAGCAAATTAGACTCAAAATGAATTTAAAATATAAGAAGGACGCATGCGGTATTACAAAAAAAAATACTATTTAGAAAATCTAAAAGGACGTATGCGGCATTTTAAAGAAATAAAAATTTCTTTTTAGAAATTAAAAGTTTGATTCATGAGAGTTAATTAGACTAAAACTTTGTTGTGCCATCCAACAGCTAAGAAGCCATTGAACACCTAATTGGACGACAGACAATGCTTGGTTTCATAGAAAGTAGTGGTGGCCCATAAGTTTGAGCATGATCAGATGGCTGAAATTCATTTTGAAAGCAATCCAACAGTTGAAATGAGCACCGAGTTGATTTAATCCCTTCTGGATTTCTTTTAGTATGATTCATCGGCTTGTAAACCTCATGATGAGTGATTCGATGGCCCAAAATGGATCTAGACCATGATTGGGTGCAGAGTAATATATTTTTGGTTAATTTTGGGCCTTTGATTGCAATCCAAAGGCCATAAAAGCCTCACACGGGCATGAGTTTGGAAGAGAATTTAAAACCTTTTTCAAATAGAATTCCTCACGTAAATACTTATTCCTCCTCTATTTAAACCCTCTATCCCTATCTTTCATAACCAACAACCTCCCTTTTGCGGGGATCAGCTGATCAATAGCCGCTCCCTTCTTCTCTACAACCGTAGCCTCCTCTTCACGCCATAGCCCCCATCAATCGACCCTCCTCTCTCCCTCTCTTCCTTTCTCTCTCCTTAAATTCTTTTTCTTCTTAGCCTTTTTCTTCTCCACCAAACAATTTTTCTTGCTCTTGATCCCTACTCCAAGATGTTGGAAGGAAGACTCAAGCTCCGGGATGAAGATTTCAGCGAAAAGTTTTTTCATGGCCAGATAATCATCTCATTCTCAAGAGATCACTGTAATCTTGGTTTGATAGTATTTTACTTTTTTTTCATCTTTTATATTTTTTTAATATATAATAAAGATTGTCTTTTCTTGTTATATTTTTGTGTCTTTAATTTCTTGCATGAGATTAATCTAGAATAGTTTATAACCCTTGAAACAAGCTGTGATTTATGGGTATAGTTCGTGCTCTTGGGATTGATTATCTTTATATTAATTTTTTATTATATCTAAATCAATTTTGACTGGCCTATAACTTTAAGAGATAAGTTATGATCCAAGAATATAAGCCGTGCTCTCTAAGATAGATTATATCTTTATTCATTAGATATCAATCCAAGACATGTTAAGAAGAATATCAGCTATCTAACAAAAGAGCAGTTGAGATCCCGAGAATCTACCTCCATATTTGATTTCAATCCTTAATTTAATTATTTATTTACTTATTTTTTTAATTAATTCAAGTAGTCTTTTAATCAACTTTTATTTTGCTACTTAAATTAAAAATTGAAATCTCTTAAACATAACTAATATGATTCATGTGGATATAATCTCAACTCATCCTAGCTATAGTAGTGAGTTAATTTTTATTTTGACTGTGATTAGTTAGCTTGAGAGAGCTCTGCTTAATTCAACTTGTTGATATTGCTGTATTTGCTACTGCTATTGTAATTCGCTACTATTGGTGTAATTTGCCGCTGTCCATAGTCAAAGAAAATCAAGGCAAAACCCTTGGAAGTGAATATAACAACTCATATTGAGTTGTGAACCATGATAGATCATTGTATCCCTCTTTCTTTTTCTAATATTTCTTTTATTATTTCTTTACTATCATTATTTAAAATATTGTCAAAGTGTTTAAGCTTTTATTTAGAATCAATCTACTCCCCCCCCCCTCCTCTAACTTGAGTCGGGACCTAATATAAAGGCTCATAAAGGACCCCCAAGGCATGCAATCTCTCTTGTTCATCCATTTTTATATGTTCTAGATTTTTGACTTAAGCATCGAAGGATTCTCATCAGAGCCAACTTCAGCTAGGCACTTATTTTATAGATCCAGTCATCATGATCCTACGGTGGCCATTCAACTTTAGCCAGTTCGACTCAAACTAGAAATTTACAGCAACAGATTGATACTAAAAGAAGGATCTAGGTCCACTTTCGAGAAGGAGCATGAGAGCAGTAGTGATGCCATCGTGCTAAACATCTTCATGACATTCTAATGCTACAACTCGATCAATCCAAAATCTAGTTGAGAACCACCCTTCGATTCAGTCGTCAGAGGCCCCATTGTAGCCATCCCAACCAGCTATAGGAGTGAACCAAGATTGGTCAATATGCTGGTCGAACAGGTACAGGTGCTGATAGTGGTAGTCCAAGCTATGCAATCGCCAACCCATGCACAAAAGGTGTCTCAGCAGTAGTCATCTCAATCTCCTCTACGTAGTTTGGAGTAGGGGAGGCAAACACGGCTAAGTCGACCCAGGAGCACTAAACGAATAAGGCAATCTCCTAGCCCCCATTTTGGGAAGGGCTCCACTCTGGGCTAATCCCCATCGTAGCATATGGAGGCCTATATGTCCCATGAAGCAGACATTGATGAAGACTTTAGAAAATGAACCAGCAAATTGAGGCATTACATTGTCAGGCCTCGAGTCGGAATGATAGATTCAGCTTCTACATCGACCCACCATTTAGCGATAGGATTATGCGAGAGCCACTCCCCGCTTTCTTCAAAATGCCAAAACTAAAAATCTATGATGGGTCTATTGGCCAAGTAGATCATTTAGAGAGCTTCAAGGCTCTCATGCCCCTTCATGGGGCAAATGATAGAATTCTGCACCGAGCCTTCCCTTTTATCCTGAAAAGGATGAATTAAGACTGGTGTACTAGCCCGAAGCCAAACTTCATCTATTCATTCGACCAACTAAGTCAGTCGTGTTAGTGATATCAACTTTTATGATACCACTTGTTGAGAATCTAGTACCAGATTATTAAGGTAAGAAGAAAGAAAAAAATAAAATAAAAAAATAATTAAGTATGTGGATCAGCCTAAAAGCTTGCCTCCACGGGACATGCAAAGCTTTACTATGAAAGAAAAAATAAGTATAAGAGGAGAACATCCACTCTTAACTCACTGTACATAAATTTTTTTCAACTAGAAGCTATCCTCACAAAAGCTCTCTTAGAATCTCAAGAAGATCCTCAAAAGCTACAAGATGCTCTGCCCTTATGGCCTTAGCACTGGATGCTATGCACCTATTGCTTCTCTCTCTTATAGGCTGCACGTACTCGGTACTCTGCCAAGTTCCTCTTGATGGTTGCCTGAGCTTCTTTACGTGCCTCTCATGCCACACACACACCATACTTTGCTTTATAGCATCTCAGGCCTTTAAATAGAATGAGAATCCTCTTCTCAGTAGTTCATAGAAGTTCTAACATGACTCTTTCTCCTAATATGAGTCAAACATGATCTTGATGGAGTCTTGAAATATTTTTCAATCTTCAGATCATGATCGTACGACCGCTAGATCCTATGATCCATGCGCAACTCTCATAGATCCCTTGGATTAATCACAATCTAAGTCCAAATAGAAAATTCCATCTTATTCTACTCACCTTCGTCGAGCCGACTCTGTCAGAGGTCGAGTTGGCTCAGTTGCATCTTGCTTGAACACCTGCTTTCTATCTTCCTGAAAAGTCCAGCTCAATTACAACTCGAGCTGGCTTAATCTCAACCCGAGCTGATTCGATCCTGTATCCAAGCCAGCTCGACTGCTTGCTGATTTGATTCTTCTCTACTGTTTATCGATTTGAGGCATTAAATCCTAACAATCTTCATCTTGATTCGACATTCGACCTCCACCTATCTTTGAGAGCTTCTAGATCTTCTCACCCCCATGCCCTAGGGCAATCACCTATTGATCATGGATGGGCAAACATGGGAGTTGATCCAGGCCACTCGATCCCACCCCATCAATGACTATGATCCTTCTGATCTGAGATCTGCTCGGAATAGTCTCCTACGATAATATGAACTTCACCTTGCAATGTTGCATGTCATCCTCTCGAGTCTCCCATCTCATGCCCGATCCATCTCCACCTAAAGCTCCATCTCGCACTGGGCTCCCAGTCATGAGGTAGTGTTCTCTATACTTTCTTTCTCTTAACACCATTCTACTACCGTGCATGACCTTCAGGATTTTTTCATCTGCTTTTCATCTAAAGACGGTCAAATCCAGTCTACTTAGTAAGATTAGATTTTTTTAAAAGCTGGGTATGTATCGAACCTCATCCAATTTCTTTACTATTCCATCATGAAGCTTTATGCTGACCATCCGCTATCCTTGATCTCATAGCTCGATCCGTCTGGTAGGAACACAATATCCTCACTGATCTTCAGAAAGTCAAACAGCTTCTTTCTACAACATACATGATGTAAATAATTAGAATTCATAATCCACTAAAAGAAAGAAGTAGATACCTCATCAATAACCAGAAGAACATCATCACTGCCTTCTGTATTGCTATTGGCCATTGCCATAGTAGCCCTCATTCGATCTTTGAGTTATGGACAATACTTGACTCGATACCCCAACCTATCACATCGATAGCATCTGATCTTGCTATGGTTCCTCGTCTTGGATCTGAATTATCCTCCTTGTAATTCTTTACTGCTCCATCTACTGCCTCCTATGTCTCTAGAAATCATCAAAGTTGAGCTGCCGCCATCTAAGCTCAAAGCTGAATTTTTTCTTATGAGAATCTCATTTTGGAGAATCACTGCAGTAATTTCATCCATCTTGATGGTGCTTTTACTTACAAGAAGAGCAGTCATCAAAAACTCATACAAAGAAAGAAGTAATGCTAGCAAAACCAACATCCTGATCTTCTTCTCAACTTTTTTACCAATGTTAAGGAGATCGATGAGGATTTTCTAAAAGTTGGATAGATGTTCTTACATACTTTGGCCTTCGTTCATTCATAGCTGGTAGAACTGCCTCCAAAAAAATAGCATATTGGTGAGCGACTTTGCCATGTATAACTCCTCGAGCTTCGATTACAGCACCATCGAAGAAGTCTAGCCAAGTACATGGATCATGACATCATTCACTAGGTACAAGCAAATTGTGCTCACCACCTGCATTTAGATCCGCTTTCAATCCTTCATCTCCATGGTGGCTGGCATCTTCTCGTACAAGAGAGCGTCGATCAAATTCTATTGGATGAGGACATCCTTTACCCTTACTTGCTATAAGAAGAAATTATCCTTTCCATCGAATCTTTTGATCTCCATCTTAATTGTGCTTGTCTTCTTCATATTCTTCAATCTTTAACACCACTGCTGCCATCTATGCTCCAGTACCGCTGACCTCTGATACCAATTATTGGTGATATTAACTCCTATGATACTATTTATTGAGGATTCAATATCAGATTATTGAGGTAGAAAGAAAGAAAAATAAAATAAAAAAATAATCAAGTACATGAATCAGCCTAAAGGCTCGTCTTCGTGGGACATGCAAAGTTTTAATATGAAAGAAAAAGATAAGTACAAGAGGAGAACATTCATTCTCAACTCACTATGCATAAATCTCCCTCAACTAGAAGCTACTCTCACAAAAGCTCAAAAAAATCCTCAAAAGCTATAAGATGCTCTATCCTTACAGCCTCAATGCCAGATGCTATGCACCTATTGCTTCTATCTCTCGCAGGCTGATAATTATCATAATTTAATAAATAATAATATTAAATTATATATTAATTAATATTTATTTTAAAAAATTAATATTTTTATGGATGTTTTATAGAAAAGAAGTCTACCAATATGAATAGCTCGATTTATGAGTTCCAATGCAATAAATTTTACTCAAATTGGAGCTAAATCAAAAAAATTATCAAGCCCAGAAGTTTAAAATAAAAAATAAAAAAAATAGATTGATACATGGTGGACCGACCGATCGATCCATGGAATAGGCATAGACCGGCCAGCTCAGTAGGCATGCACAATCAACGGCTGCTATGTGGTGAACTTAGATCGCTAAGAGGTCTATGTATTTTTCATCACGACGTATAAGGGTAGATTCATCATTTCGTCGGGCCAGGTACGTAGGGATTGATTCGGATCTATGGTGCGCTTGATCCACGATAATCCATGAGCATAGGTTTTGCATGATCGAGCAGCCAAGAGCAATCTCGATTTAGATCTGATGGTTGTGATTTGAGTGCTGATGGATGGCTGCGATTTGAACGTTGACGGACGGCTAAGAAGATAGCCGATGGTCATTCGATGGCTAACATTATTTTCTAGTTTGAACAGGACTTCCTAGGCTTCTTGAGCATGATCTAATGGCTAAAAATCATCCAAACAAGAGATCCGATGGCTCAAAATACATCAGGCGCTGATCAAGGCATTAAACGGACGTATTTTGATAGGATTTAGGGCATTTTATCAAGATCTAATGGCCAGGATTTCAACAGACATGAATAATTCGAGCCAAACTTGGATTAGACTCCAACAAAGACTCACAAACTCCATTTTTTCTCTATTTAAAGTTTGTTATGCCAGAAATCAAGAGAGAGCCCCTCTGGTGGAAAAACAGACCTCTTCTCTCTCTCTCTCTCTCTCCCTTCTCTTCTTCTCTCCTTCTTTCTTCTTTCTTTTTTCTTTCTTTTCTTTTTCTTTTTATTTATCTATGAGATTTCATGCATGATGGCAAAAGCTACAAGCATCAACACTATGTACGGCTAGAAATCTTGTATCCAAGAGAGTAAGAAAAGTTTTTCAAGCATAAGAGTTTGTAATTTGAACCTATCTTTCTTTTTATTGGACAATAAATTTTTTTCATCTTTTACATGCCTTTCTTATTTATGCTATAATATTAAAATTTTTATAATTTATAGCTAAAAAGATAGATCATGATTGTGAAAAGATACGATCTGTACTCAAATTAGAATAAATTATAAGACTTATATTTTAATATTTAATTTTTTATAATTTATATCTAAAGAGATAGATCATGATCGTAAATAGATATGATTTATACTCAGATTAGGATGAATTATAGAAAATAAATTAGAATTATATTCTTTGATTGCATGATCTAAATAGTTTATGTCTGTGAGATGGATCATGATCGTGTTAGATATGATCCATGCTCAGTAGAATAGGTTATGTTAGAATCTGATCAATGAAACATATATCTTATAAGATTGCATGTTGATAATGAAAAGATTGCATAAATCAATTATAAACTTGAATATTAGAAGATGAAACTAAAATCCTAGATAATTTTCTGCTTTAACGACAAGTAGTCAAATTTTTGGTGTCGTTGCTAAGGATCGAACCTGGGTTGCCCAAGTGATAGGCAGGAATACTCACCATTATACAACAATGACAATGAAGAAATTTAATATAATTAAATTTTTATAGGAATATAATTAACTTTTTGTATATACTTGATGCTCTGCTAAGCTCCTATTGGTGGCTGTCTTAGCCTCTCTACGTGCCTCTCATGCCACACGCACTATATTTTGCTTCACAGCACCTCAGGCCTTTAAATAGAATGAGAATCCTCTTCTCAGCAATTCGTAGGAGTCTTAACAAGGCTCTTTCTCCTAATATAAGTCGAACATGATCTTGATGAAGTCTTGAAATATTTTTCAATCTTCAAATCATGACCACAGCCCTCCATGGTCGCTGGATCCTATGGTCCACGTGTAACTCTCATAGATTTTTTGGATTAATCACAATCCAAGTCCAAACAGAAAATTCCGTCCTATTTTATTTGCCTCCATCGAGCTGGCTCTATCAGAGATCGAGCTGGTTCGACCGCATCTTGCCTGAATACCTGCTTTCTATTTGCTTGAGAGGGCCAGCTTGACTGTGGTTCGAGCTAGCTCGATCTCAGTCCGAGCTAGCTTGATCCCATATTTGAGCTAGTTCGACTACTTGCTAATTTGATTCTTCTTTGCTATGGGTCGAATTCGAGTTATCAAATCCTATCAAGTCGTTCATGGTCCACTTTGTCAGTAGCAAGAGGCAACACCAGAGATTTGATTCTCTAGTATACATCAAGTAGAGGGAAGGAGAATCCCTTCGATCTTATATGAGCCTCTTTAACGTGGTCATCTTAAAAGTATGTGATCTAGATCAGTCGATTGTAATGACCATCCTGAAGGGCAAACTTTTCAGAAGAACGCTCTCCTCTTCTTACTAGAGAAGGCCTACCCAGAGGACTTTGTGGAAATGTTGGCTTAGGCCAAAAAATATATATCCGAGCTAGGAAGCCTTCGACATGCATGAAACATTGATCGATGCTGCTACTGAGGAGAAGAAAGAAGACCCAAAGCTCTCACCAAGGTGGGAAGATCCCCGAAGGAGTCAACCACAATCCAGGGACTCCACTCCGACATCGACGATCCAAGACTCCTCCTCAGAGCTAATGACCTAGAAGCCCTAGAGGACAATAATGCCCCTCACTGCCAAGGAGGTGCCTGTCACCATAAAGGAGGTTCATGAATTATACTTCTCTTAATGTATCCAAGAATTAGGTGCTCATGGAGATCCAAGAACAACTTTCCAAGGTGGGAAGGACACAATTGGATTAGTATAATTGAAGTAAGTACTATTTCTACCATCATAACCACAATCACAACACTGAGGATTGCATTCAATTTCAAGATGAAATTGAGAAGCTCATTCGACATGGCCGACTAGATTGTTTCATTTAGCACAAGAGGGAGTAGCACGATGATTCATCAAGACCACCTCAGCTGCCAGAACCACCTGGGGAGGAGCTCGAAAACTAACTAGCTATCGGGATGATCAATGCCATCACTGGGGGGCATGGCGGAAACGAGAACTAAAGGCCAAGGCTCTGAGGGCCTAGTCTGGGTAGGGGAAGCTAGTACTACCTCAGCTAGGGTGGATGAGATCCAAGGGGAAGGCGATCCCTTCTTCTATCCAGCTTCAACAATCCTTTGTTTCTTTTGGATTTTGGTGACGACCAAAGTCTTTCTTTTCTTCATAGTATTTTTCTTCAATAATTCAAGCTCCTTGGGCCTCATATCTACAACAAGCCGAAGCAAGTCATTAAAAAAAAAAATAGAATAGAGAGAAGGAGAGAATGTAGATCGGATCGACTCTCACCTCGGGGGTCAATCGGGCTGAGACCAATGTTAAAGAGGGTCTACTTTGATAGCAACTATTTTAGTGATGAAATTTTATATTCCCACAAAGCCTTGAAGCATTGAGTGTCCTCTTTCTCCAGCACTGGGATCTAACAGACTCCCTCGATCAACCCTAATGTCTGAATCCCTGATCTATAATGGAGGTTATAATACAAATAAAAAATATTCCTTCCACCCATGGATCGAGGAAGGAGCTTCCTTAATCAGAGGAGCGACCCCTCGCTGAGGGGAGAAAAACACCAGTCCTTGATGTAACGGTGCCTCTTGATGGTGAAGAAAGATTGAAAAAGAGAGATAGTTGGCCAAACTTCGGCCAAAAGCAAATGGCAAGAAAACTACAAATGAAATGAAATGAGTTTGGCACAACCGAACTCAAAGACATGTTGAAGAATTTGAAAAGCTCGACAATAAATGGGTGACGAGGTAACCTAAGTCCTACTCGAAGTGCCTCCTCATATAGTCCAAGCCAACCTGGGAGAGGATCGCAAATTCGACCACTAACTCCCAAGAGTTCCAACTTGAACTCGAAGGGGATCCCGTACTAAACTCAGATTAGACTCAACTCATCTGGGTCCAGTACATATAAAAAATGTCCAGGCAAAAAGTACTCTTCAGTCTCGTGCTTGACACCCAACCTTATAAGACTATTCCTCAAGGAAGGAGAAGAACCAGAGGACCAATCTTCGGTGGAGCTCTTCGGTCCAGCCATTTGAAGATGCAAATGATGAATGGACAAAGAAGATGAGTGGAAAGGAAAGTAAGGGAGCAGGAGCCAAAAGCGGTGGAAAGAAAGATGGGATCAAAGGAACGGATGAAGATGGATTGGAGAAATGCTTAGGGAACCAACCTTCAGATAAACATGTGACAGAGATAGTTGGAGCAGATAGCTGGAGTTGCCAAGGGAGTCCAGGAACTACCACTAATGCAAAGCTTGAAGGAGGAGCTGAAAGGTAAAAATAAAAGGAACAATCCCTTATTTATAGACACCTCAGAGTAATAGATTTAGACATCGGTTCAATTGGGGCCATCGGATGATCGCCACTTGGTGCGATCTCATTGGTCCAACAAACCCTTGAGATGGCTCATTTAAAAAAGCATACCTAAAATGGTGCATGCAATGCTTTGGATTTAACACACCCCTTAATGGCGGCCCCTCTAATTATGATAGTTCTTCGATGCAATGATTTGCCTTGCCCAAGCATCATGGACATGCCATTAACTAGGGGACCAAGTGTCTGACACGTGTCTTCGACGAATCTGATCTAATGTACTCCCTTTGCTCGACCCAATTCTTGCTCGAACTTGGGAGTAGGGGGCATGTGTTATAGGTAGAAAATCTTTTCTTCCTAAGCCAAAGACCTGGTGAGCAAAGGTCGATATTGACCCCTTCTTCAGCTGACGACCCTTGCTTCAGCTGATTGTTGTTTCTGCCGACCCCTTCTTCAGCTGACGACCCTTGCTTCAGTCGATTGTTGTTTTCACTGCCCTTTCTTCAGCTGATGATCCTTGCTTCAACCAACTATTGTTCTTACCGATCCAAGATTTCTCGATCAGCCTCAATTCGCATATTTGAAAAGATTGACCAGGGTACCTTGCGCATCTTTTCAAAGCATGCGATCATTGGAATAGTTGGCCATAAAGCAGATAAGACAATAATAATTGCTAAATCCCAGGAGCTCAGGTCAAAAATCTTGGAGTAGTACACTTGAAGCGGTCAGGATGGCCTCAAACAACTCTTTCCTCTTATAGCTCTCGTTTTGTCCATAAATAGAGGCTTACGGGAGACCCCCAAGATACGCAATCTCTCTTGTGCGTCCTTTCCTATTTATTCTAGATTTGTGACCGGAGTGTCAAAGGGTCTCCACCCGAGCCTATCTGCATTAGGAACTTATTTTATAGATCTAGCTATTGCGGTCCTGTGGTCACCATTCAACTCCAGTCAACCCAACTCAAATCAAAAATCTATAGTGGTCCTATGGTTGCCATTCAACTCCAATCAACCCGGCTCAAATCAAAAATCTACAGCAACACTTTATATATATATATATATATATATATATATATATATATATATATATATATATATATTTTTTTCATATTTAGGGTCTGCTTGGATGCTTGCGCACATTTATCTAAAACTAAGGATACATTAGACTGGGAAAGAGAAGGAAGTGCTGTTGAAAGAAACCAGATCATTGTAATCGGGGGTATCACAGAGCATACAATCCCTTGAAATGCAAATAAATTAGATCACCTCAGGAATGGAATCCATAATCTCGATTTTGCGAAATTCCATGCTTCGAGCTTCTACATCTCAGCAAAAGCCCTCTCTCTCTCTCTCTCTCTCTCTCTCTCTCTCTCTCCATCTTTGTTGCCTTCTCATCTCAAATTCTAAGGTATCTATGGAAAAGAAAATTTACACGCATGGTTGGACTTAGGCTGGACCCAAGTCATAGAGAACTAATTTATCTGCAAGGAATTGGCCTAGCTTGCTTGGATCTCTTGGCATGCATGCGGGTGCAAAGGATCTACACTCATTAGGGATGGCAATGGATCGGGTATGGGGTGGATCGGCCCATATCTAAAAATTTCATATCCATACTTACCCCGTATCCGTCTCGGGTCGGATCCAGTCAGATCAAGTAAAGGTGCGGGTTAAGTCAGATTGGATCAGGTATATACAAATAATATAAAAGCATCATAATTTTGAATTAAGGATATGTATTATGGTTATCTTGGGTTAGATTTGCGTCGGAATAAATCATTATTCGTATCTGATCCGAATCTATTTTGGATATTTTTTTTAGAGCACATACCCATCCTGAGTTTCAATTAGATTTGGTACCTGACAGATTAGATAAAATTGCCACTCCTAACACTCATACCTTAAGTCGACGTAGTCAGGAGTTTCCATATCTACTAGATCGATGTGTAAGTTAAATATCTAAATATAAAGAAAGATCATTCATCAGAGGAACCCATGTGATGAAGGACCATTGAACCTTAGAAGAATAGTAGGGCTACATTGAAAACAATGTTTGGACGAGCTTAAAGGGCAATCCTTTAAGATTCATGCTAAGGTAAGATGGTGAGATGAAATACACTCCGGAAGACTATCAGACTGATAAGCACTTCTTCAAAGAAGAATATAAGGTGATATTAATTTAGGTGTTCAGTGAGATATAACTTTAAAGCTCATAGAAGCCACTTTAAGAAAAGGCATCTAAAATATCCAAAAAACCTTCACTTGCACCAATATAATTGAAATTTTTATGTAAGACCACTTCTATGATGTCCCCTATTGAGTTAACTTTCCAACGCACATTGAATCACCCAAAATGAAGGTTGGATTAGGAAGTTAATGATAATTTTGCAAAGACAAATTTCTAAAAGATTATGAAAATACCATTCGATGGTGGATGATTTTTTTTTTAAAAAAATTATCTAAATTTCTATATTTTTTTCTTCTAGTGTTAATGAGTTAGAAGTCAAGTGGGACTTATGAATTTATTTTTACTATTTATTTGATATTTATCTCTTTATTTTCTTTGAAATCTGTATCCCACATGAACATAGGAAAGTCCAATGGAGATATAAATAGGCTTTGGTTGTGCTATTTTTTGAAGTTCTTTGATTCCTTGTCCAGGGTGATTTCTTTCTTGTTGTGATATGAGAGCACCATCCCGCAAGGGCTGATCAATGCGAGGCCAAAAGTTTCAATCTTAGACGGGTTGAAGGTGCGAAGTTGAAGGGTAGGCCAGTAGTTATCCCATCTTCAAGTTTGCTAATGCTTGTCGTTACAACATAAATAAAAATTAAACCTGATCCTACTATGGGTTAGAATAGTGGTGAATCGGATGTCGATTTTCTCAAAGATCGTGGCTAAGTTATGTTTAATTTTAATTAATAAAATAAAATTTTAAATTAATTTATAAAGCAAAATGTTGGGGATAAATCCATTTCCGTCGAAGTCTAGCTAAATGTTCAGTCTCAGAGTGATTTTGGATAAACTTCTATGCTTTATTATACTTGGTGGATCCCCTGCAGTCAAAGCAGCCGAACTCCTCATCTCCAAGCGGTCAGCCCTTCTATGGTCAAACTTCATTCGGACGAATTTGAACAGTGGAAGCAGTTGCATAGGCGCAAATGGCCTAACCTGACCGACTTGGAAACTGACCGGACTTCTCGAGCAAACTTCTTTCGAACTTCTCCAGTAGTCGAACTGCTTCCAGACTTCTCCAACGAACTCTTTCCAAACTTCTCCAGCGAACTCCTTCCGGACTTCTCCAATAGTCGAACTTCTTCTGGACTTCTCCAACAGCTGAACTCCTTCCGAACTCCTCCAGTGGCTGAACTCCTTCCAAACTCCTCCCAGTCAAACTTTCCGCAGTCATCTCCGCACAAATTCGGCTCCACACAGCACAAATCAACTCACCCATAGATCGCTTAAGAGGAGTCCGAGTTATTGATGTAACTCAAAGATTCGTCGCCAACTGATGCCTACTCCTTCGAACTTCGACTATTAAATCTCAACGGACTGGCACGTCACGACAACAGACACTACCCTCCGTAACAAACTCCACGTGGCCCCGAACAGTCCACTACCAAGCGGTTATGGCTATCACTATCAGTTTGTTATAGGCTCCGCCTATATAAGAGACCATCCAGATACGCTTTCTTCTCTAAGCTCTCATCTTCTACTTAAAACTCTGCTCTAAATTTTTCTAAGCACTCCATTTTTGTTGGCCGAAAGAGCTAACTTGATCGTCGGAGGATCTTGCCGGAGCCACCACCTCCAACTCTGGATGAGACTTATTTTGCAGATCACCGATGGCGACCTCGTCTTCTCTGACTCCAGCTTTAAATCCGATGTCAACCAGATTTTTCACCAACAGAATTGATGCTAGAGGAAGGATAATGATTTTCTTGTTCTTAAAAGAGTGCTCAGCAAAAATCTCCATTCTTCTCCTCCATAGTTCTCCTTCTTGGAAAGGATGCCCCTCCGGAAGGCTTCAACCCGACAGTCGACGACATCCACGGTCAGATTCCATCCAAATTTGCCTGCCCTTGCTTCTTCTCTGGTAACTCAAGCTCCACCTGTAACAATGGTGGATGCGGAGCAGTTCAACCTATTAGTGCAGCAGGTTCGCGGCCTCACGAAAGCAATGCAGGCCATGCGGTAGCAGCAGTCTTTGGTGTCGATTTAGCCGGAACAGACTTCTTTGGAACCCCATGATCTGATCTGGGGGCGGTCGACTTGGGCTTGTCGGTTGGTAACCTCTAAAAAGGAGAAGCAGAGGGCTGAGAGCTCCTGCTTTGATCATGACTCTACCCCTGGAGGAACTTTGCCCCTATTTGGCCAAAAGATCTTTGAGATCCGTGATCAAGAGGATTTGGATCGAAAATTATAAGAGATGAATCGGCAAATCAAAGAACTCCACTGTGCTCCTTCCTCCCATGGTAATGACATCTATACCGACCCTTCTTTTTCTCACTGCATCATGTAGGAACCGATCCTGTCGAACTTCAAGCTCTCCTAATTCGAGAGCTACGATGGGACCTTCGATCTAGTTGACCATCTGGAGGCCTTTCAGATAATAATGGTACTCCATGGCATATCCGATGCCATCCTGTGCTGAGCTTTCCCATCTATTTTGAAAAGAGCAGTCAGAAATTGGTACTCAACCCTCAAGCCGAATACCATCTTCTCTTTTGATCAGATGAGCCATCAGTTTGCGGCTTATTTTATTAGTAGCCACTGTCTCAAGTGAGACTCGGAATCCCTCATTAACATCAAGCAGCAAGAGAGAGAATCCATTCGAGCTTTTGTCAACCATTTTAATGCTGCTGCGCTGGAGGTCCGAAATCTGGACCAATCTATTGCAATGATTAGGTTAAAGGATGATTTTCAAAAGAATAATCTACTATTTTTTCTAGAGAAAAAGTATTCCAAAAATTTTGCCAATATGCTGGCTCGGGTTGAGGGGTATGCTCGAACGAAAGAGGCCTTCAAGGCCAAGGACAATGAAGTCATTGAAGAGTGACGAATTGGCAAGTCGGACAGACCCGCTGAGAAAGAAAAGTCGAGTGAAGCTCGGTCGTGCTCTCGAACTCTTTCTGAGCACAAGCGAGCTCGAATTTCTCCTCAGGCTTGAAGGCAAGGAAGCCTTGACGAAAACACGATGGGGCTCCCCCCTCCGAAGGTTCCATAATTATGCCCCTCTCAATGCTCTAAAAATGCAAGTACTTATGGAGATCAAGGAGCAACTGCTTAGGCCAAAGAGGATGCACTCTCACCTCGACAAGCATAATTCTAACAAGTATTGCCTCTATCATCATGACCATGATTATGATACAGAAGAGTGTATCCAGCTCTAAGATGAGATCAAGGAGCTCATCAAATGAGGCAGACTCAGTCGATTCCTACGACGTCGGCTCGAAGGGTAGGAAGATCGATCGAGGGCACTGCTACAATCAGAACCACCAAGAAGAAAGGAGCAAGGGCCAGATTGACCATCCCTCGGCATCATCAACATCATCTCTGGGGGACTTCGATGAGAGGAGGCTAGTGGACCAGCAGAATCTGAAAAGAGATGGAGAACTGAGGAGCCCATTGCTTTCACCAATGAAGATGCCCAAGGAGTTCAATTCCCGCAAAATAACATGATTGTAATCTCTTTAAACATTGCCGACTGATAGGTACGCGGTGCTGTCGTTAAGACACCGTGTTTATCAGTTTAATCCGACTTCTTAAAATCATTAAAATTGCGTAGATAGTAGTGAGTCGGGTCGAATCCACAGGGAAGGTAGTGTTTTTAGATTTGAAGTTTTTAATTTTATAAAAAAAAAAAAAAAAAAAAAGAATTTTAAGATCAAAAGTGAAGTCGGAAAATAAAAAGCGAAAATTAAAAGATGCAGAGATTTAAACTTGGTACTAAGATCTACTAATTAGATCTTAGCATCTACTTGCAATAAAAAAAATAATAATTAACTTATAGAAATTAAATTATAATAAAAATTAAAAGTAAGAAATTAAAATATAAAAATAAAATTTTTATTAATTAAAATTTTAGAATTTAAATACATATAAATTTAAAAAAAATAAAATAGCCTGATCTCTGATCTTGGATCGGCATTGGCAGAAAGATGGTGTAGAAGCTCGGCTCTTCTTCTCGGCACCCGTTGCTTCGAAGCAGCCTTTAACCCATAGCCTGGCTTCGCCCTGTACCAAAGCTTCACCTTGATCGGAGATATTGATTTTCTGATGGCCTGGGGTCCTTTTTATAGAGCTAGGAGGGCTGGATATTTTTTCTAAAGGCAATATGGGACTAATAGCCTTTGTAATCATCAAAATACAAAGAAATTTGGATAAAATTTGAATCAAAATAGCTCTGATATGACTCTGATAAATCTGATAAAATCCAGCCGTTCAACAGGAATCCAACGGTCCAAAAATCATCAAAATCGGATGCAGATAAGCTCAGATCGGGTCGGATTAAATTCTGGCCGTTGGATCGCGCTTGATCGAGGAAATCTGGCCGCAAATCGCGCTTCGGGAGTCTTGATCACCGCCGGCAGCATTCTGGACCGTCGGATCATCGCCTGGATCGAGCGCTGCCGATCCGATGGTGATCCGCGTGATGATGAATCTGAATAAAATTCGGAAGCAACCACAGCCGTCCGATCCTGACCGCAATCAACCGCAAACAACCACATCCGTCCGATCGCGCAATAACTGTTCCCATGGACCGCGTGGACCGGCCGCACCGCACACCGCAACCAATCAGCGCCGCTGTTGTCGGACGAAAAGACTAAATTACCCTTGTGAGCCGCGATAAATTTCTGTAGACCCTTAAGGGGTCTAGGTCCACCACGTGGCAATCTCTGATTCGCCGGAATTTGCTGAGCTGGCGGTCCACGCCTGGATCGTGGACCGGCTGATGGCTTCAACGGCTGAGTCGGCTTGATGGCTCGGCTTGGCTTGGTGGCTCGGCTTGCGGAGCCGGCTGAGCCGTTTTCTTTTTTTATTTAATTTTTATTTATTTTATATTTTTAAAAATTCATATCTTTTTCATTTTAGCTCCGTTTTACTTGAAATTTATTTCGTTGTGATCAAGAAAAATGAGCTCTTTCTATTGATAATAAAATTTTATTTTTTAATTTTTATTAATTTTTATTATTTTTTAATTAATTTTTTAATTAATAAAAATATGAATTTTTTCAAAAATTATATATAAATTGATTATTAATTCTTAAAAATTAATATAAATTAATTAATAAATTAATACTTTTATTGGTGAATTTATGATACTTATCACACCCCCCAACTTAAGCTTTGCTCGTCCTCGAGTAAAGAAAGAATTTAGTTTTAAATACCTTTTAACTTTAGAGTTTCGAATTTTACCTAAGCAATTTTCAAAATGGCCATTGATATTCAGTAGAGCTTAAATGAGATATATCATTGGGGTATTAATACTTATCAATAGAAAAATTAAGTAAAGAACATTAAATTTTTCAGAACTTTTTCTAAATTATTCCACTTTTATCTCTGATTTGTCTAAACTTTCATATAGGCAGGTGTATTGCTACTTCCATCCTTCATTTATTAATTTTTATTTTCACATTGCCCACTTTTTGATGCGAATATCATTGCTTACTTAGGCAACGGGACCCGGTTACTCGGTGGGAAACCAATGTTTCTTTTTTTTTTTTTTTTTTTTTTTTTTTAACGTTGTACCACTATTGAGTGTCTTAACTCCTTAAGCTTTCTATTTGATCCATGTAGCGAGTCTTGGGCCAATGACTCCCAAACCAGTTGGCTTTAGGGCACTAGGTATAGAATACCCCTCGGGCTTACTAGCTCGAATCAAATAGGCTACGAGTTAAGACTAGCTTTACAACGAGCTTCTTTGCCCTTCCCACCTTTTGACGCGAAACTCAATGCTTGCTTAGGCAAAGAGGCCCGGTTACTCAGTGAGAAGTACTTGGAAACTATTTTATTAAAATAAATTTTTATATGAAGAAACGTATAGTTACCCTACACAAGCCTATAAAAAGTAGACTTTTCTTTGATGCTAGTAGAAATAATTAGAAATGCTCCAAGAAAAAATTTTTTTATGTTCTAGACTTAACTCTTTATTGAATTTTCTTAATACTTGATTCCTCAATATCTCACAGATTCTCTGATCTGTGTATCAATTTTCTTTTAAAAATGCTTAGTTTAATTCGATTCTTAAGCATAATCAAGTATCTAAATACTAAATACTAACTTTTTCGAGGACTTAAAATTTTAAAATTTTTATTTTTCTCTCCCCCCAACTTAATCGACATTGTCCTCAATGGAGAAGAAAAAATAAAGGATGTAATAAAGAACATGGAAGAATACACCTAACTCAGTATATATATTTTTTATATTTATTTATTTATTTATTTATTTATTTATTTATTTTTGGTCCAGCACATGCCTTTACAAATTTGAGCTCTCCCTCCAACTTATTCAAATTATCCTAAAAAAATAAACTAAAAAAATAAATTAGATAAAAACTAAATATTGGGTTGCCTCCCAACAAGCGCTAAGTTTACCGTCTTCAGCCAGACACAATGTAGCTCACTATCCTGTGTCGAATATTGGATTGACAAATTCCAATGGTTTTGGATTGCCAATCTCAGAAAGTTGATTTGATTTTTAATCCCATTATTGATATATTCACTGTTAATTTTTGGGATATATTTTATGATTCCATTCTCAGACCCATGTTTATTAAGAATTACTCCTATTTGTTCTTCTAAAATGCTCATGAATGGAGTTTTAGGAGTTAAGTTTGATTCAATGGGTGCTGGAATGGTGACTAAAGGCGGTTTTAATTCTGGAGGTAAATTAATGTGATCCTGCTTAAACAACTCCATTGACATTTCATTACATGCCTTTTGATTTTTATAAGAAGAACCAGCTTCTAGGGTTGAAGGGAATAGGACATTAGGTTTATAAGTCTCGGGTAAATCATCTATTCTCTTTTCCCTTATTTCTATCTCATTTAAACTGGAACTAGCATCAGTACTAATTCCTGGCTTGGGTTCTTCTATGTGGTTAGTCTCAGTACTAACCAGTTCCTCTAAATTTTTCATTTTGGCTAGCATCAGTACTAGCCTCTCTCACCTGGTCTTGGTATGGGTCCATAAGAATCCTATAGCTTTTAAGTTCAGGAATTACTTTGGTATTCTCAAATTGGAAGATTCTTAGATGAAACATTAGATTGATAATTTAATCCAGGTGGTTGGTGGTCATTAGGTGGGTTATTTGAAATTGGTAGGTTCGGTAGTTGATCTAGTTCTCTCCTCATGTTAGACTCAACTAATTATCCTATTTGAGCTTCTAGTCTGGCGATAGATTGCTGTTGAGTTAGAATTAATTGTTGAAGTTGGTTAAATCTATCATCAGCTAGATTGGTCTGTTGAGGAGGTGGGTATGAAGGCTGATTATAATATGATGGCTGGTTAAACTGACTAGGCTGACCATTATTATAGGCATAATTTTGATAATTTTGCTCAAGTGAAATTTGGGTCTGAGCCTGAGTCTGTTGGGATGTCCAAGAAAAATTAAAGTTACTCCAATCTGAATTATATGAATTTGAAAATGGGATCATTAATCAATTTGGAGTATCCTTGAGTAGCTTGAACTTGTTCTTGGATAAAATATGGAAACTGTGCAGTCATAGGATATTCACTTACATGATGGGTTGGACTAGCACAGATTGAATAATTCTCCTGATAATAGAAGATGATGTGAATTGTGAGGAGATTGTTGACCTAGGGTTAGGAGTTGATCTATTTTCTGATCAAGAAGGTCAACTTTATCTAATTTTTGGACTATTAGATTTCATATTAGCCATTTGATTATTATGTTTAATGTGAATCAACCATTCAATTAAGTTCAACTAAATCAGAAAAAGCGATTTCCTACCATGCATGTATTAGTGTAACCCTAATGTATGGTTTAAAAATTTTTAGAATATTTTTTTTATTTATTTTATTATTATTATTATTTTATTATATTAAAAATTAATTAATTTTTTTAATTATTTTTATTTGTTAATTTTAATTTAATTTAATTTAATTTAATTATTAATTTTTAGTTAGTTTAATTTTTATTTTATTTTATTTTTAGAGGAGAAAGGAGAAGAAAGAAAAAAGAGTTCTAAAGAAGAGGTCCTAAGGAGTCCTAGAACTAAGAAGAAAGAGAAGAATTCGGTTTAATTAGATCTAATGTTGGTTAGCAATCAAGTTGGTCAATCAATCCTGACTAAGGGTTATCCTAGATCTAGACAGCTCCTAACTGCCAAGGTCACCTTCAAGCCCTCCAAGTGTAGGATTAGCCAATCAACTAGCCAGGTAAGTGTAAGGTTGGTGGGAGTCCCCCCGTTGCTTGCCTTAGACACCAATTGTGCTTGGCCAGGTAAGCGAACGGAACCAATTAGAAACCACCTTCCTTCGGGCCGCAAGTCATCCCTGAACCACTTTCCTAGACACCAGTCAAATTGACTTATCCTAACCCGGTTCAACTCTTAGGATTCCTTATCCTATTGAGCTCGAGTTCCTAGGGTTGATGTCTAATTGATTTTAAAATTTAAAGGCTTAGGTCAATGCAGGATGTTGGTTGGTTGTTTGTGGGCTAAGGAAGGGTGATCAAATCCCCACCTTATCTTGTTTAATTGGGTTGTGCCCTTAATTTGATTTAATATGAATATGCAAAAAAAAAAAATTCAATCAAAGGGTTTCTATGCAATTTAAACTAGATGCATGCAACTAATTAAATTCTGAAAGGCTTACCTTGCCTCCAGCAATCACCAAAAAAAATAAAAATAAAAATAAAAATAAAACTAATATGATGCATGCTCTAAACAGTTAGGATTTCCATTTAAGATTTCTAATTCTTGTTATGAGATTTTTATTAGGTTTAATGAAGATTTTTTTAATTATTTTATATAAAATAAATATAAATAAATAAATAAAATAAAAAAGAAAGAGAACTAGGGTTAGGACTTTATCTCACGCGCGGAAACTTCTGATCTTTTTGTTCTTTTTTCTTCTCCTGCAAAACAATATAAAAAAAAAAATTAGCAAGAAATGTAAAATTTTATTTATATTTATTTATAGAAAACAAAGACGATCAAAAATTTAATTATCCATGCTTCCCGGCAACGGGCGCCAAAACTTGATAGGTACGCGGTCTGTCGTTAAGACACCGTGTTTATCAGTTTAATCCCGACTTCTTAAAATCATTAAATTGCGTAGATAGTAGTGAGTCGGGTCGAATCCACAGGGAAGGTAGTGTTTTTTAGATTTTGAAGTTTTTATTTTTATAAAAAAAAAAATAAAAAAAAAGAATTTTAGATCAAAAGTGAAGTCGGAAAATAAAAAGCGAAAATTAAAAGATGCAGAGATTTAAACTTGTACTAAGATCTACTAATTAGATCTTAGCATCTACTTGCAATAAAAAAAATAATAATTAACTTATAGAAATTAAATTATAATAAAAATTAAAAGTAAGAAATTAAAATATCAAAATAAAATTTTTATTAATTAAAATTTTAGAATTTAAATATATAGAATTTAAAAAAAAAATAAATAGTCTGATCTATGATCTTGGATCGGCATTGGCAGAAAGATGGTGTAGAAGCTCGCTCTTCTCTGGCACCCGTTGCTTCGAAGCAGCCTTTAACCCATAGCCTGCTTCGCCCTATACCAAAGCTTCACCTTGATCGGAGAATATTGATTTCTGAATGGCCTAGGGTTCTTTTGATAGAGCTAGGAGGGCTGGATTATTTTTTCTAAAGGCAATATGGACAATGCCTTTGTAATCATCAAAATACAATAAAATTTGATGAAATTTGAATCAAAATAGTCAGATACGACTCTGATCAATCTGATAAAATCCAGCGTTCAACAGGAATCCAACGGTCTAAAAATCATCAAAATCGGATGCAGATAAGCTCAGATCGGGTTGGATTAAATTCTGGCCGTTGGTCGCGCTTGATCGAGAAAATCTTGGCCCAAAATCGGCTTCGGGAGTCTCGATCCACGCCGGAGGCAGTTCTGCGACCGTCAGATCTTCATTCACTTGGTTTCGGCGTTGGATCGCGCCAGATAGCTTAATAGAATTTGAAATCAAGCCTGGAAATCACCACCGGCCGTCCGATCATGACCGCAATCAACCGCAGCCGTCCGATCGCGCAATTACTATTCCCATGGACCGGATGGACCAACCGCACGCCACACCGCAGCCAATCAGCGCTTCTGTCGCCGAGTGAAATGACAAGATTGCCCTGTGAGCCGCGATAAATTTCTGTAGACCCTGGTCTAGGTCCGCCACGTGGCAATCTCTGATTCGCCGGATTTTACTGTGAGCTGGCGGTCCACGCCTGGATCGTGGACCGGCTGATGGCTTCAACGGCTGAGTCGGCTTGATGGCTCGGCTTGGCTTGGTGGCTCGGCTTGCGGAGCGTCTGAGCCCTTTCTCTTTTTATTTAATTTTTATATTATTTTATTTTTTTAAAAATTCCATATCTTTTCATTTAGCTCTATTTTATCCTTGAAATTTATTTCCGTTGTGATCAGAAAATGA
>QRFJ01000047.1:162030-245291 GCA_006176705.1 Cocos nucifera
CAAAAATATCTCATCCCAACGAGCACGAGAAGTTGAAAGAACTTTGGCAGTCACATTTATACTCTCTTTCTTCGAATTTCGAACTCAGAAGTAGGAGGACTATTATTGGGGATAAACCCATTTCCATCAAAGTTCGGCTAAATGTTCAGTCTCAGAGTGATTTTGGATGAGCTTCTATGCTTTATTATACCTGGTGGACCCCCTGCAGTCAAAGAAGATGAATTCCTCATCTCCAAGCGGTCGGCCCTCCTATGGTCAAACTTCATTTAGACAAATTTAAATAGTGGAAGCAGTTGCATAGGCAGCAAATGGCCTGGCCTGATCGGCTTGAAAACTGACCAGACTTCTCCAGCGAACTCCTTCCGAACTTCTCTAGTAGTCGAACTTCTTTCAGACTTCTCCAGTAGCCAAACTCCTTCCGAACTTCTCCAGCGGTCGAACTCCTTTTGAACTTCTTTCGGTCGAACTTCTCCCGGTCGCCCAGGAAGGTCTCCATACGAACCCGACTCCATACGGCACAAATCAACTCACCCATAGATCGCTTAAGAGGAGTCCGAGCTCCCCTGGTATTGATGTAACTCAAAGATTCGTTGCCAACTGACGCCTACTCCTCTGAACTTTGACTATTAAATCTCAACGGACTGGCACGTCACGATAATAAATACTATCCTCAATAACAAACTCCACGTGGCCCCAAACAGCCCACTACCAGGTGGTTACGACTGTCACTATCAGTTTGTTATAGGCTTCGCCTATATAAGAGATCCTTTAGATATACTTTCTTCTCTAAGCTCTCATCTTCTACTTAAAACTCTACTCTAAATCTCTCTGAGCATCCCATTTCTATTGATCGAAAGAGCTAACTTGATCGTCGGAGGATCTTGCTGGAGCCACCACCCCCGACTCCAGACAAGACTTATTTTATAGATCATCGACGGCGACCTCGTCTTCTCCGACTCTAGCTTCAAATCTATCGTCAATTAGATTTCGCACCAATACAAAAATTTAAAAAAAGTAAATTAAAAAATAATTAAAATTTAATAAATTAAAATAAAAAATAAATAATAAATAATTAGAGTTTTAGAATTAATTAAAGATAAGAAGAGAAATTGTCTAGGATTTTAGTTTCATTTTTCAATATTCAAATTTATAATTGATTTATACAATCTTTTCATTGTCAACATGTAATCTTATGAAATGTATGTTTTCTTGATCCAATTCTAACATAACCTATTTTATTTAGTATGGACCATATCTAATACGATCATGATCGATCTATCTCATAGATATAGATTATTTAGATCATGCAATTGAAGAATATAAATATAAATCTAATTAATTTTTATAATTCATTCTAATCTGAGCACAAACCGTATCTTTCTACGATCATGATCTATCTTCTTAGTATAAAATATAAAAAAAATAAATATTAAAATATAAATAAGAAAAGTATGTAAAAGATAAATAAATTATATTACTTAATAAAAAGATAAATAGGATCCAAATAATAAATTATCATGATTAGAAGACTTTCTTTATTTTTCTGGATACAAGATCTTTAGCCATATATGATTTTGATCCTTCTAGCTTTCATCATTTTCAAATTCCTCAGTAAAGAAAAAGAAAAAAAAAAGAAACAAAAAGAAAGAAAAGAGAAGAGAGAAAAGGAAGAAGAGAAAGAGAGAGGGATTGGAAGAAGTTTGGAGGGCCTAAGAGAGGGCTAATCCCCCAAGGAGAGGTCTCTGAGGCTCTTGGTCGACTGCAAGCCTTTAAATAGATGGAGAGTGATTGTCTGGAGGAATTTAATCAAGATTAGGATTAAAATTATGAAGAGAGCACCGCCTGCTCTCTGGACCTTTGCTAGCCATTAGATGAAGATCGAGTGCTCAAGATATCACCAAAAATACCTGCTTTAATGCCTTGATCGAATTGGGATCATCTTGAATCATTCGATTAGTTTTAATCATCATTTTTGGCTGTTGGATAGTGCATCAAAAGTCTAGAAGAACTTGAATTAGGTTGTGAGCTGTTCTAGCCATTAGATCATACCAAAGAATGCTGAGAACCATTGGATGGTGCAAAGATGGTCGAAAGACTTCAAATCAAAACAAGAAATGCCCCTGGCCATTAGATTTGGACTGGCAGCACTAAGAGCCATTGGATTGCATAGTTCTATGGTGGTGGATCTTGTGAATCGACCATATTAAAAACCTTGATGAACCATAGCACGACACACCAATTAGAATGATGATTATGCCCCTATAAGCCGCATGATCTTTTTTGTGGACCCTTTAAGGATCCACGCCTTCCGCGTCAACCACTAGTCCACCATGGACTGTATGGTTTCTTGATGTCATAGTAATTTTAGGTGCTGAGAAAATTGGCCGGCTGAGTTGTGGGCTAGCTTTGTGTGCGCATGGGCTGGGCTAGCTTATGGTGCTCTAGCGTTCGTGCACTATGGATTGGCTCGCAGTGTTTTGGGCCGCAGTTGGTCTGACGGACCTGGCCGAGTTTAGGCGAACCGATCGATTGGGTGAACCGGTTTCTCTCTTTTTATATATATATTTTCTTTTTCTTTCATTTAAATTTTTGGCTTCCGTTTCTTCTCTGATATACCTTCGATTTGAGTCAAATTTAATTTATTTTAACCCACACATAGAACTTTTTTTATTGATGAGATTCTTTCCTGCAAAACATAACTAAAAATATCAATTTTTTTAAATAAATATTAATTATTATATTTCTAAATATTTTTTATTTAGTAATTTTATGATAGTTATCATTTGCTTCCATAGATTCCATACTCTTTTACAATCTTTTGTAGCTTGCCTGCATCACTAACCTTCCAAACTCCGATGAAGGTGGGATTTGATCTCGGTCACTTGGTTGCAAATGGCCTTTGGTTATTCCGGCTTTGGGCTTGAGCCGAAAAGATCCAAGTTAGACTTGAATTTAGATTCCAAGGCCCAATTATGTTTTAAGTCGGATTTGGATTTACTTTAGGTCTAGCCTAAGCCTAACCCAAAATCCAGCCCAACTCTCCACTCAAAGCCCAACTTCTTCCCTCTCACTCTTCCTTTCTCTCTAGACTTTTTACCCCTTCTTTCTATCCTTCCCTACCCCTACCCCTTCTTTTCTCCTATCAAGATAACATGCAGTCTCTCCTTCTCTACTCCTCCTCTCTCAACACTTCCTCATCTTTCATGCACATATTTCTATTCCTTTTCTTTCTTGGTGCCCCCTACCTCTCTACTCCTCCTCTCTCACACTTCCTCATCTTTCATGCACATATTTCTATTCCTTTTCTTTCTTGGTGCCCCCTACCTTCCTCTTATAGCATCCCTCTCCTCCTCCTCTCCCTTTTTGATACCCTCAAATCTGATTAGAACCATCATACCACCTGCCCCCCACCTCCTTTCCGCTGCTTTGCTTTTTTGATCTTCTTTCTTGCCTCCTCTTTTCTTCCGCATGCATAATTTTATATTAGTTGTTGAACGTAGATTTGGATTTTAAACAGTCAAGTATATTTTGGATTGGACACATTAATTTTTGGCTAGGGTGGATTTTTACTGAATTGAGAAAAAAAAAATTTAAGTCTAGGCCTTACCATTTTTTTTTTTTTTTGGTTGTGTGTGTCGAGCTAGGGTAAGGGAAAAGCTCACTTTCTAGTCATATTTCTTTTAAAAGTGACCATAACATTCATAATCGGGCTTCAGATCCTGCCACCTCTCCTATTTCAATCTAGACTTTCCAATCCTAGTTCCAAACAAATATATCGATAATTAAGCCTGAGTTTCTTGGTAGGGTGGCGGGCAAATGGGTCAGGTACAATTTGATAAGGACTGGGTTGGAAATTTTTTAACATGAATCTGATTTATCTATCAAATGGTCAAAAATCTAAGACCAAGCTGCATATATTTATTGAATATGTAACTGAACATGACCCCTCTAACCCGTTTAATGGATAGATTAGATCAAGCTTAAAAGGTCTTAAGCGGGTCATGAATAGGTTAGGTTATCAACCTGACAAACTATTAAATAAGTTAAAGCAGATTAAATGGGTTGGAGCTCTGAATCTTAATCTAAGTTATTTAATAAATAAATTAAATCAAATAGTTGATGATGTAAATTTATTTATGCTAAATCTTGACCGGTTTAACCCGGACTCGTTACGGTGGAATTGGCCAGTAGAGGTACAAATTGCCACCTTGCTTCGCAGCTCCTTCCCACCATCGCCCTTACCCCTTCGCGGTCCTGCGCAGGCGGCTGCAATGTATTTATGTTCACAAAATTATAAAAAAAAAATGCGCTAAAAAAATCCCCGCCGGCTTGAAGAGGAGACGCCGTTCGAAATCGAGAGAACCCCGTCCATCCACGTCATGCGCCACGTCACCAAAGCCCTCCCCTCTCCTTATAAGTGCCCCGCGCCCACCCTTTTTTGTCATCCTCCCTCTATTTCGCTTCCTTCTTGCGAAATTAGGGTTTCGCAATCCGTCCTCCTCCTCTCCCCTCTGCCGACTCCAAGTTCTGTGAGTATTCCACGCCTGGGCGGCGGATCATCGTCTCGGAATCGCTTCCTTTTCCCTCTCGTATCTCAGATCTTCGATCCCTCCGGTAATTTTCTCTTCCGCGAAATTGAATCCAATCTTTCGCTTCTTTTAACCGCCGCTTCTTGCTTTGATCTGCTTTTCGTTCGCTCCTGCAAGGGATCGGCGCGTCCGCTGCTGTTCGATCCGTTTGCTTTAATCGTGGTTACGTTTTCTTGGACGGAGTCTTCCTTGTGCCCTTCCCGTTCTTGCCTTTTGTTTTAGCGCTTAGACTGGTACCTCTGGTCTGTCATTTCACTGGTTAGGAGAGGCTGGTTGTGTTGTATTGGTTAATTGTTGTAGATATTGCTGCTCGATGCCGGACTTATCGTTGCTGGGGAGGGTTCGACTTCGTAGGGTTTGTTTTTGAGGGTTGGTGTTGTGATGTAATGATTTCTTGATGTAGATGTCGTATCATGATGATAATAGATGAAAACTGCACCCTTATGTTTTTCTTGTTGATGGGTGAGACGGATGGTTCTGTTCCAGGTGGTTCCAGTCATGTCCGGAAAATAAATATTTGAATAGAGATTGCCCGAATTGTATCAAACAAGAAGACCAAGCAGTCCTATTCATCAAACTTTTCCTTATATGTTCTATTATTTTTGTACGAATTCCTAGAGCCGATGAGCTATAACCAAAGTCAGAAGAGGCTCTGCAACTCCTTTCTTAAGAGTTCCTCATATTGGACACACTTTTTAAGGCATACGTAAGTCTGGCTGGTTGTTGGCTTTAGCATCCATTATTTGGATCAGAGATGAAATTTCTATTGATTTATATAGGTTCCTTATCTCTCGCAGTTGATAAATTTTTGTTCCTAGTTGCTTGTTTATGTGCTACGTCTCCTCTTTGTTTATGTTAATCTCATGTTATGTTATTTTAGGGATTTGGAATTTTGTTCATTTCTGCGCTTGTTTGAGGTTTTATATGCAGGCCAAGTGGTAGAAGTTTTTGCATCTCTTTTTAAATTGAGCTTTGAACTTTTTTTTTTTTTTTTTTTGGTTTTTTTGTGCTGTGAGATTCGGATTTGTCACTACTTCTGAATGTTTACTTCTGTTTCTTGTTTGTCTTTGAATCTCTGACCATTGTCAATAATCAGATGTGACCTAAAAATTTTATTTAACCAAAGACTCTTTTTAACTGAAGATACTGTGATAGATCAAAATGTAGTTCTTCTTGCACTAGTTTGGTGTCTGTTTTTTTCTTTTTTTTTTTTTTTGTAGTCACAGTACAAAATTCCATCTGTCTCGGCACCTGATCATATCACATGCTGCTTTTTATTTATAGAACATCAGATTGTTTCCTTGAGGAACATTAGCTTGTTCCATTCATATTCAATCAAGTAGCATGCCGAAGGAAAGGAGGACCCGTTCTGCATCCTTTGAACGAAGATCTCGTGGGTCACCTTTCCCATGCAGCTCATCCAGCGATCATAAGCATCATCATTCTTCTTCTTCTTCTTCGGCCTCTTGTAGACCTTCTGAATCTGGTGTTCCAGCAGCCAAGGACATCAAAGAGTGGGAGGAGGTTCGTTGCCCTGTGTGCATGGAGCACCCTCACAACGCTGTTCTCCTTCTCTGTTCCTCCCGAGAGAAGGGTTGTCGCCCTTTCATGTGCGACACCAGCTACCGCCATTCTAATTGCCTGGACCAGTACCGCAAAGCATTTTCTGAATCCCAACCATCTCACCAGGATGCTGCGGGTCAGCAGCCAACAAAGCTCTTGTGCCCTCTGTGTCGTGGGCTCGTTACTGGTTGGACTGTGGTGGAGCCGGCACGCCAGTATCTCAATGCTAAGATTCGTAGCTGCTCTATGGAATCCTGTGGGTTTAGCGGGTTTTATGGTGAGCTGAGAAAGCATGCTAGGAAAGAGCATCCCTCTGTGCGTCCATCGGAGGTGGACCCTGAACGACAGCGAGATTGGCGGAGATTGGAGCAACAGCGTGATCTTGGTGACCTGTTTAGCATGTTTCGGTCGCCCATCGGTGGAGACGAAGATGGCATCAGCGTCATTCGGGATGATGAAGAGTTAAGTAGTGGTATAATCCCATTTCCCTCGATCACAGTTTTCTTGATTGTACAGGTGACTCGAGCAGGAGGTATGGGTTCCTCACGATCATCTTTGCGTTCCTCAAGAAGCTCCTTGAGGGGTTCCTCACGGAGCCGAAGAGGAAGAGGAATGATCCTGTGGGGAGAGACCTTCAGTGAGCAGGAGTTGTCCGGCAGACCAACAGGCAATGGTATCGATAATGTGGATGATGATGGTAACGACAGCAGAGCTGAGGACGTGTCTGTTGCTTCTGGACAAGGCCAAGGGAGGAGGCGGCGGCACCTGAGGATGTCGGATGATGACAATGATGATGAAGATGAGTTGCTGTGATTGTAGGGTTGTTGCTGTGTCGTATTTTGGAGTGTGTTGAGCTGGTTGGGTTTTGTAAATCACTTGTTATTCCCAAATATTTCTTTGTCAGTGATGCAATGTCCTGCTCTTATGTTTTATTTGTTTTAACAGGGGAACCAGCTATTTCACCATTAAACATGCGAAGTTGGCTACTTCACCATTAAACATGGGAAGCTAGCTGCTTCAACATGAGGACTTGTTTTCGAGGCAGGAGGTTCTGCCTGATCTGAAACGATAAAAGAAAAAAGAAGAAAATAAATGAACGGATTGTGAATAATATTGCTTCAGTGAACAATCGAACATTGAATGTGGGATTCTGGTTTGGATGTTACTTTCTTCATGTCCGGACTCGTTTTGTTGTTGGTGATCTTGTCTTGTTTAAGTGATGGTTTTTGTGATAGTCTGGATGGGCGTGGTCTAGGGTGTTTGCTACTAGCGTTTAGAACAGGAAATTCACTCTGGATGCCTGACCAACACGATCGGGTGTCTGACCTCTCGTTTCTTTTTCAGCAGTGTGTGTACCATGGGGCCTGCAACCGGGATAAATATTCCGAGCTGGAATTTGCTAGAAGCTGCCGGATTTCTGGCTCTGCCACTATCGTGACTTACATCAATCGGGGCCTGAATATGGGGATAATTTGGTGCCGAGGCTGGGGATAGGATAGGGCGAATGATAAAAAATCTTCACATGTGATGGTACTCTATTTGCTTTGCAGGACTCATAACTTTGCTCGTTATGCTTTGCTCTGTTCAGTAATCTTAATTGGGAAAAGATTGTTATTTTCAATCTTAATTTGATGAGTTACATGCCAAAATACAGTGAGCAAATTTTGGTTGACAGGTCTTCTTATGTTAGATCAGTGGAACCTTGTATTGCTTCTAAATTGCTCTATATATGAAATCTAGAAGGTCGGTAGGATTACAGAAACCGTACCAATTGTTATTCCATCTACTATTCAGCAACTTTAAGACAGCAGAAGTAATTCAGTTTTGTAGTATCATGAGTTGCTCTACCTATGTGCTAATATCTGGCAAGCGGAATCAGGACCACAAATATCCTCAGAATTTTCTTTTCCTTTTTTCCCTTTTGGTGTGTGTTGCTCATGTGATTAGACAGTGCCTCCCGGCATGGTAACATTATTAGACAGTGCCTCCTAATATAGTAATATTACTTTTAGGATTTGTTTGGTTGGAGTATATTAGATTATGAAATAATTTGATAATTTTAAAAATAATTTATCTAAAAAAATAATTATAAAAAATTATTTTTTATTATATTTAATTGATAAAAAAATTATTTTAAAAAATAATATTAAAAAAAATTATTATATTTAATTAGAGATAAATCTATATAAAAATATGGTTTAATTTATAAATATATTTTTCAATATAAAATAATTTTTAATATTAAAATAGTATTATCATTTCAAATTAATTTTTATATAATGATTATAATCATATAATTTTTTGCATATGCTTTCTTCATCTTAATTTTTATACAAAATTTTTTTATTAAATAAATTAAAAAAAATATCAAAATAAATTTAATGATGATATATATATTTTTATTAAAAATATTTTTATTAAATATAAATTATCGCTATTCAAAAATTTATCAAATATCAATCTCCATGATATTTATTTTGCTTCTCTTTCTGAAAAATAAGCATAAAGTTCATTACTTTTTTATCATTTCTCTCTTTCATTTTTCATACTAAATATAATAATTTAATATAAAAAATATTTTTTTATGCTAGATTATTTTTAATCAAACGGATTCTTAGTTTTTTCTGTTTCTCCGTCACCAAGCCGGTACTCGGCTCTCCGTCACCAGCCCGGTACTCGGCTCTGCTTGTCAACTAGATTTACTCAAACTTTCTAGTTGCATTCAAAACTCTATTTCAACTTTTCAGCTCAACTGCCCATCATAAAGGCTACTTGATGCCCTGTTCCAAGGAGAGGCAATTTCATCACTAATCAGTGATAGCTTCTTCAGTTATGCAAGCGAGGTTCTACTTGCTAGCGTCATGCGCTCGTTCAGCCTTGCGGTTTGGCATATACCCCAAAAAAACACTGGTTTACTCATAATTTGGCTGATTGAAGCTGGTTGAAATGAATGATAGGAGGCCATCTTGAAATTTGACAAAAAATACGGTTTGAAACTCCCTGTGGATGCGGACGATCTCGTAGAATAGATGAAGCTGCAGCTTATAATTTACAAGCAATTCGATGCCATCCATCTTTTGCAAAAAAAAAAAAAACAAAAAAATCATTAGGATCATTACATCTTACTCTATTTTTTTTTTTTTTTTTTTCAATTCATGTTTTCTTTAGTTGTTTTTATTTGTATTATGAGGAACTCTAATCTTATTATTTACTCTAGAGAAGATGATCGATTATTTTTATAAAATGGACTTGGATCTCTCTTTTTAGTTATAAAAGTGAAATTTTTTTTATTCATGTCTTCCTAAGTCCTTTTTATTTGTATAATGGGGAACTCTAACTTTATTATTTACTTGAGAGCACGTTTCGAAGGTGATCAATTAATTTTATAAAATGGACTTGGATTATTTTTTTCGAGTTATAAAAATGAAATTTTTTTTATTCATATCTTCTGAAGTCTTTTTTATTTATATTATGGAGGATTTTAATATTATTATTTACTTTAGAACACATTTTGTAGGTGATTGACTATTTTTATAAGATGGGCTTGGATCAAAATTTTAAAAAAATAAGAGAAATTCTTGTTGTACGGTATAGAATGAGTTGCACTGTGCATAATAATTGGGACATAGGAGCACAACATCTGATTTTTTTTTTCTTTTGATTCCACGTGCACGCTAACCATCATGCATGATGTACAAAGCATTTTTCAAAAGAAAACCGTGTTTCAATGCATCAAGCTTCAAAGTAATTTGGAAAAAAAAAATTATCAAAATTTATTTTTTAGATAAATATTATAAAAAAATTAATCTATGTTTTTATTAACTAATTTACTCATATTCTCATATTTTTAAAGATAAAAAAATTATTTTTTTAGAAATAATATTTAATCATGAAATAGGAGAAAATTTTATCCATCTGAAAGATGGCTAAATCATTTCCTCATAAGTTAATAAAATAAATATTTAATTTTATACCTAAAATATTTTATTTTTATTTTTAATATTTTTATTATTTAATGTTTAATAATTTGATCATTGATTTTTTTTTGAATCTAAAAAGTATAAAAAATATTATAAAAAATATGAATAAATTTTAACAACTTATCTAAAAAAATAGTAATATAAAAAAAATATGAGTAACAGATTTTGAAGCAATTTACTTGTATATAAAAAAAATATAAATAAATTATTTTTTAATTTAAATATTATTTTAAAAATATTTATCTAAAAAAAATAATTTTTCAGGTAAATGTTTAAAAAAAGGCCTGAAATCGACAAAGGGCTCCAAGAGCACTCTGCCCTCACCTTTCCCTCCAGTTCAAGGTTGTAGCTGCCATCACCCGTCCCCGATGCTCCCCTGGGTCCTCGTTGGTCGCTGCTCTCCCTCTCCTTCAACGACGGTAGCAAACCCTAATTGCAAGGCTTCTAGTTCTCATCTTCTTAGTTGCCTATTGGTCGTTTTCATGAATTTCGGTTCTCTTCAGCATGAACCCTAAAATTGATGCTTTGCATTGCATAATTTCTTCGGATTTGCATAAATCTTATAATCCGTTGTGGTTCGCATTCGCATTGTTCGTTACTTAAAAAATGATCCCCAAATACTGCTTAATTGTTCCTCCAGCAAAATAACTTTATAACTGATTCGCGTGGGAACTGTAAACTAGCTCAATCTTTCTTAGAACCTTATACGGAGCGTGGAGAGCTAGCCAACGCCGCCTCCTTATACCGAAAGACGATGAAGCCCATTCTCTCTCTGTGTTTGTTTGTTCCGGAGATATTTCCTCTCTCTCGCTTTTCTTTCCCTTCCTTTCAGTTGGTGTTGTTCATCGGGTATTTTTTATTTTTATTCTTTATTTTATTTTATTTATGTGTGTGTTGATAAAAAGATCATTGAGGGTTCGTTCGGTGTTTTCGAGCGATTTTTCTTTTCGTAACCAAAACAATGTTTCTTCATGGGTTTCGGTCTCATCAACCCCAGGTTTCGTGGAAAGTTCTCCTGGAAAAATCTAGAATGCAATGGACGATTTCCTCCCTGATCAAATAAAAGAATCAGTACTCCGTTGCGCGAACCACAACTACAAATCGTCGTATTAGAATCCTTTATTAACTTCTATATTACATCTTTTTGCAAGATGTTGTTGGTCAGGTATTCTTTCCATCTATTCACAGAAAAATATTATTCTTCAACATTATGTTCTTGACCAAACATGTATCATGTTGTTTAAAAATAATGGAATCTGAGGTTGTAGGATATTGTTGTGGCCAATCCACCTGCGCCTACGATTGAATGTCGAAAAACTTACGGGATAAGTCCGTACTGATCGGAGTTAGCTCCGGCGGGGATCCTTCGATGCTTAAGTTAGTAGGATGGACTGGTTGAACATAAATTAAAGAACAAAATGATAGAAGTTGTTCTAAAAGAGATTAGGTCGCTGAAACTAATTAGGTTACCTCCCTTTTATAGATATCGAAGTGATAATTGTTGAGCACGTAGGTTCCTCTTTTTTTCAGTATAGTGTGATCGTGGATAAATAATTAAAATTATCCATTAATTATCGTTGCCCTTTTTTCTCGGAGGCAGTTTTGTAGGACCAATCGAGAGTCGAATGGATTGTGTTGGTGCAGAATCTGGTTGACGCTAGATCGAGTTGAAGTTGAGGAAGACGAGATCGCCGTCGGTGATCTGCAAAACAAAGTCTCATCCGGAGTCGGTGATGGTGGCTCCGGAAGGACCCTCCGACGATTAAGTCAGCTTTTCTGATCAACAGAAATAGAATGCTTAGCCAAGAGTTTGGCAGAGTTTTGGGAAGGAGGAGAGCTTAGAGAAAATGTATCTGGAGGGTCCCTTTTTATAGATGGAGTCTGTAGTGGATTGATAGTGACAGTTGTAGCCATCTGATAGCGGACCGTTCGAGACCTGGTGGAGTCTATCATGGAGGAGGTGCCGTCTGTAGTGCCGCCTGTAGCAGACTGATGGCGACAGCCGTAGCTGTCCGGTACTGAGCTCGGGGACACGTGGGATTTGGTATGGAGAGGAAGAGGCGTCGTTAGATTGATAGTCACCGTTCGTTGAGATTGAATAATCGAAGTTCGGAGGAAGTAGACGTTGGTCGGCGAGAAGCTCTGACATACATCAATTTCAGAGGAGTTCGGACTCATAAAGGGGATACGGCTAGAGGGGATCATTCGGAAGGAACGCCAGCTGAAATCTGGAAGCAATCCGCTGGAGGAATCCGACTGAAGGAGAAATCGGAAAGGAGTTCGGCTCCTGTAGAAACTTGACTGAAGGAGGAGTTCGGAAGGAGTTCGGCTCATGTAGAAATCCGATTGAAGGAGTTCGGAAGGAGTTTGGCTCCTGTAGAAACTTGACTGAAGGAGTCTGAAAGGAGTTTGGCTCATGTAGAAATCCGACCGAAGGAGGAGTCCGGAAGGAGTTCGGCTTCTGTAGAAACTTGATTGAAGGAGTTCGAAAGGAGTTCGGCTCCTGTAGAAATCCCATTGTAGGAGAGATCCGGAAGGAGTTCGGCTCCTGTAGACATCCATCTAAAAGAGAGATTCGGAAGGAGTTTGGCTCCTGTAGGAGTCCGTCTGAAGGAGTGATTCGAAAGAAGTTCGGCTCTTGAAGGAGTCCGTCTGAAGGAGAGATTCGGAAGGAGTTTGGCTGGGGCTCGACCGTTGAGGAGTTCAGCTAAGGTTTGGCCGTCGGAAGAGTTCGACCGGCTGAAGGAATTCGACTAATGTTTGGCTGCTAGAGGAGTTCGATTGGGGTCCGACCGTTGGAGGAGAATTTTCGATCGAAACTCTTCCGTGATTATCAATTGCATTAGGCTAAGCATCAAGATGGACTTCGGTGGGAGCGGAGTTTATCCCCAATAATAGTCCTCCCACTCTCAAGTTCGAAATTCGAAGGGAGTACAAAAAAGGTGACTGCCGAAGTCTTTTTCAGGGCTCTGCACCAGTTCAGGTTGAAGCTCAGGGGAGATTTTATCTCCAGCTAAGGTTGATATTGAAGTTGAAGCTCGAGGGAGATTTTATCTCCAGTTGGGGTTGACGTTGAAGTTAAAGCTTAGGAGAGATCTTGACTTCGTTCGAGATTGAAGGAGATCTTATCTTTTATTGACGTAGACTTTGAAGCTCAGGGGAGATCTTATCTCTAGTCGAGGTTGAAGGAGATCTTATCTCCTGTTGATGCAGACGTTGAAGCTCGGAGGAGATCTTATCTCCAGCCGAGGTTGAAGGAGATCTTATCTTCTGTTGACGTAGAAGTTCGGGGGAGATCTTATCTCCAGCCGAAGTTGAAGGAGATCTTATTTCCTGTTGATGTAGACGTTGAAGCTCGAGGAAGATCTTATCTTCAGTCGAGGTTGAAAGAGATCTTATCTCCTATTGACGTAGAAGCCCGAGAGAGATCTTATCTCCAGCCGAGGTTGAAGGAGATCTTATCTCCTGTTGACGTAGAAGCTCGGAGGAGATCTTATCTCCAGTCGAGGTTGAAGAAGATCTTATCTCCTGTTGATGTAGATGTTGAAGCTCGGGGGAGATCTTATCTCCAATCGAGATTGAAGGAGATCTTATCTCTTGTTGATGTAGACGTTGAAGCATGAAGGAGATCTTATCTCCAGTCGAGGTTGAAGGAGATCTTATTTCCTATTGACGTAAAAGTTTGGGGGAGATCTTATCTCCAGCCAAGGTTAATGTTGAAGTTGAAGCTCGGAAAAGATTTTGTCTCCAATCGAGGTTGACGTTAAAGTTAAAGCTCGGGGGAGATCTTGTCTCCGGTCGAGATTGAAAGAGATCTTATCCCTTGTTGACATAGATGTTGAAGCTTGAGGGAGATCTTATCTCCAGCCGAGGTTGAAGGAGGTCTTATCTCCTATTGATGTAGATGTTGAAGCTCGGGGGAGATCTTATCTCCAGCCGAGGTTGAAGATCTTATCTCCTGTTGACGTAGAAGCTCGGAGGAGATCTTATCTTCAACCGAGGTTGAAGGAGATCTTATCTCCTATTAATATAGATGCTCGGAGGAGATCTTATCTCCAGCCGAGGTTGAAGGAGATCGTATCTCCTGTTGACGTAAACGTTGAAGCTCGGAGGAGATCTTATCTCCAGTTGAGGTTGAAGGAGATCTTATCTCCTATTGATGTAGAAGCTGAAGTTCGGGGGAGATCTTATCTCTAGCCGAGGTTGAAGGAGATTTTATCTTCTATTGATGTAGACGTTGAAGCTCGAGAGAGATCTTATCTCTAGCTGAGATTGAAGAAGATCTTATCTTCTGTTGACGTAGACGTTGAAGCTCGCGGAAGATCTTATCTTCAGCCGAGGTTGAAGGAGATCTTATCTCCTATTGATGTAGACATTGAAGCTCGAGGAAGATCTTATCTCCAGCCGAGGTTGAAGGAGATCTTATCTCCTGTTGATGTAGACGTTGAAGCTCGAGGAAGATCTTATCTCCAGTCGAGGTCGAAGGAGATCTTATCTCCTATTGACGTTGAAGCTCGGGAGAGATCTTATCTCCAGCCAAGGTCGAAGGAGATCTCTTATCTCCTGTTGATGTAGAAGCTCGAGGAAGATCTTATCTTCAGCCGAGGTCGAAGAAGATCTTATCTCCTGTTGTTGTCGAGCACAATGGGGCCATTGTCGGAGCCTTTTCTCTCATCCCGTCTAAAATGAACGAGGCCTTCGGCTTTGCTCACGTTAGGACGAGGTTCTCCTCCTATTTCTAATGGGCTGTGAGGGCACATAAGGGCCGTTGTCAGAGCCTCTTCCCCCATCTCGTCTAAAATGAACGAGGTCTTCGACTTTGCTTGCATTAGGATGAGGTTCTCCTGTTCCTAACGGACTGTGGGGGTACATAAGGGCCGTTGTCAAGGCCTCTCCCCCCATCTTCTTTAAAATGAACGAGGCCTTCGACTTGCTCATGTTAGGATGAGGTTCTCCTCCTGTTCCTAACATGGCCACTATTGATTGCTTCTTCCTTATCATCACATAGTTTTTGCACCAAAAAACAATAATGTTGAAATGGAGGAGTCTTATTGAAGGAAAATTATCGACAGTACATTCTCAGATTCTCTGAGTTTCAAGATTGTGGGAGCGTTGTTCCTTCGAGCTTCTTTAGGCGATAAGTTTCGGACCGGACGACCTCTATTTTATGTGGGCCTTCTCAATTCGGAACAAGTTTTTCCTAGCTCCGAGGTCGGGAGATGGCGGCTCGTCGAAGTACTAAGCCTCCCAAGAGATAGCATTGATGATGTCGGAAGGCGGCCGATCTTCTTGTTGTTCCTCCCCCATTGGTGGTTATAGCTGCGGTAGCGTCATTGGCTTGCTTCAGGCCGGCCTCTGTGGAGCATTGAGGGGGGCGTAGTTGTGAAACCTTCAGGAGGGAGAACTTCTTCGCACTCTTCTATCGGGACTTTTTTGATGACGAGCTCGAGGGAGATTTCGGCTCTTCCATCCGTGAGCACGGTCGAACTTCATTCGATTCTCCATCAGCCATGGGTTTGCTAGACTTGCTCGCCTGCCACTCTCTTACGGCTTCTTCATCCTTCAACTTGAAGGTTTCTTCCGTCTAGCAGATCGGTAAAGTTCCTGGGGTATTTCTTCTCCAGAAAGAATCGCAAATCATTTTTCTGAAGGCCGTCCTTGAGTGCGGGCATCGTAACTGACTGGTCTAGGTTCCGGACCTTCAATGCAGCAGCATTAAACCGGGTGACATAAGTCCGGATGGATTTTTCCTCCTGCTTGATGTTCATTAGAAAATCCGAACCTCGGCGTGGATGTCGGCTGCTGACGAATTGAGCCGCAAACTGATGGCTCATCTGGTCAAAGAAAAAGATTGTACCCGGCTTCAATGCCGAGTACCAGTTTCTTGCTGCTTTCTTTAAGATAGATGGGAAAGCTCAGCATAATATGGCGTCTGGTGCATCATGGGGTAGCACCATGGTCCGGAAAGCTTTCAGATGATCGATCGGATCAGAGGTTTCATCGTAGCTTTCAAATTGGGGGAGCTTGAAGTTCGACGGAATGAGCTTTTGCATAATTCGGGGAAGGAGGATCGATGCGGACGTCGTCATGGTGAGTTGGGGCGACGTGGCCGAGCTCGTCAATCCGCCGATCCATTCCCCGCAGTTTCTAATCGAGGATGTTAATTTGATCGCAGGTCTTGGAAGGCTTCAGGCCGTGGATGGGGAGGGTCCCTTTTGGAGAAGAACCATAATCCGAACATGGATCCTTTGCTTTCTGTTTTTCCTTCCCAGGGACGACGGGTATGCTAGCCCAAGTGCTCATCCTTGGGATCGATTTCTGACATCCCGATAGTGGGTTTCCTGATAGAACTGCCACCGGGGGTTGCTGCATGGCCTGCATCATTTCGGTGAGACCCTGAACCCGCTGCATCAGAAGGTTAAACTGCTCCGGATCTACCATGGCCGTCGGTGGAGGTGGGGGTTGGAGCGCTGGTGATGGAGCAGGAATAGATGGATTTGGCTCAGACCTGACGGCAGAAATGGTAGATCTTCGGATAGTTGCCTTCTTTGGAGGCATTTCTTGGGATTGAGGAAGAGAGTGGAGATGAATCTTGAAGAAGGTCGGTAGGGTCGACTGAGCACTCCTTTAAGAACAAGGGTACCTCAGGAACAGAGAGCCCTTCCTCTAGCGCCAATTTTGTTGGTGCAAAATCTGGTTGACGCCGAATCGAGCTGGAGTCGAGGAAGACGAGGTCGCCGTCGATGACTTGCAAAACAAAATCCCATTCGGAGTCGGTGGTGGTGGCTTCGGTAGGATCCTCCGACGATCAAGTCAGCTCTTCTGGCCAACAGAAATGGAATGCTCAGACAAGAGTTCGGTAGAGTTTTGGAAAGGAGAAGAGAGCTTAGAGAAAACGTATCGGGAGGATCTTTTTTTATAGACGGAGCCTGTAGTAGATTGATAGTGACAGCTGTAGCCGTCTGGTAGCGGGCCGCTCGAGGCCTCGTGAAGTCTGTCATGGAGGAGGGCGCCGCCTGTAGCAGACTGATGGCGACAGTCGTAGCTGTCCAGTACTGAACTCGGGGCCACGTGGGGTTTGGTATGGAGAGGGAGAGGCGTCGTCAGACTGATAGTGACCATTCGTTGAGATTGAATAATCGAAGTTCGGAGGAAGCAGGCATTGGTCGGCGAGGAGCTTTGACATACATCAATTTCAGAGGAGTTCGGACTCCTAAAGGAGATACGGCTAGAGGGGATCATCCGGAAGGAATGCCAGCTGAAATCTGGAAGCAATCCGCTGGAGGAATTTGACTGAAGGAGAAGTCCGAAAGGAGTTCGGCTTCTGGAGGAATTCAACTGAAGGAGAAATCCAGAAGGAGTTCGGCTCTTGTAGAAACTTGATTGAAGGAGTCAAGAAAGGAGTTCGGCTCCTGTAGAAATCCGACTGAAGGAGTCTGGAAGAAGTTCAGAAGGAGTTCGGCTCCTGTAGAAATCCGACTGTAGGAGAGATTCGGAAGGAGTTCGGCTCTTGTAGACATTCGTCTGAAGGAGAGATCTGGAAGGAGTTCGGCTCCTGTAGGAGTTCGTCTGAAGGAGTGATTCGGAAAGAGTTCGGCTCCTGGAGGAGTCCGACTGAAGGAGAGATTCGGAAGGAGTTCAGTTGGGGCTCGGCCGCTAAGGAGTTTGGCTAAGGTTTGACCGCTGGAAGAGTTCAGTCGATTGAAGGAGTTCGGCTAATGTTTGGTTGCTGGAGGAGTTCGGTTGGGGTCCGGCCGCTGGAGGAGAATTTTCGATCGAAGCTCTTCCGTGATTACCAGTTGCATTAGGCTAAGCATCAAGATGGACTTCGGCAGGAGCGGAGTTTATCCCCAATAGGTTGTTTGGAGAGCTTCCGTCGGTCAGTCAGCTGATTTGGGGCCAACCGATCATCGGTCGATTGGTTGATTCTGTGCCGATCGACTGTCAGTCAGTTGATTAGGATCGATCGATTATCGGTCGGTTGGCTAGTTGATTCTCTGCTGACCGATCGTCGGTCGGTTGGAAGACTTGAGACTGAATAATGATCGGTCGGATGGCTCGAGGAAGGGCGGTTGACTGCTGTCCAAATGATTTCTAGCCGATGGTTAGTTGGTTTTGTTGAATTGCACGCCCATCGGATGCTAATGCATTGGTTCCGTCGTTATGTCGGTGGATGTCCATTGGAAATCGGTGATCAATTGGCCATAATGCTGGTGAGTCGGGCGGCAGAGTAACATTTTCCAACAGTTGCTGCCCATGTCCAAGTCTGGTGCGATGATTTTGTCTTAATGCACCGAACGCAGGGGATTAACACGTGGCGTCACTTTGAATTTCATTCCGCCGCTTATTATTAATGATCACCACGGTTTTCAATAAATTTATTGTCTGGCGCTTCGGGGGTCTCAATGGTCGTCTCAATGGACGCCATTAGCAGTCTTAGGGCTTGAGGGATTTGACGTTCGATCGGTCTTCGGCTGACACATGTCAGCATTCGGTGAGGCTTCTGTGCATCTCGATCGTTGGTGGGTCCTATATATACCCGACCCCCCCCGAAGGTTTTTCTTCTATCGCTTTCAACAGTGGTAACTTTTGGAAAGTCTGGTTGTTCTCTTGTCTTTTAGTTCTCAGATTCGAGGTTCGAGCCTTTTTCCTCTACATCCTTTTGCTTTTTTCTATTTATTTTGTTGAGTTGTAAGCATGGCTGGTCGTGGTAGCTCGTCGCGAGGTCCGGCAGTCGAAGCTTCCACACTGACAACGTCGGTTGTGGAGTGACTTCGAGATCAGTATCAGATCCTGGAGGACTTTCGATTATTGGCTTCCGGTCCCGATGGTCGGGTGAACTCGCCTCCGTCGGGTTTTATAGCCTTTTATTTAGAAAATCTTAGGTCGGGCCTTAGGTTCCCCGTTCCGGAGTTCCTGCGAAACATTTTTGACTATTATAGGATTTGTCTGGCCCAGCTAGCGCTGAACTCCATTCGACTTTTGGTTTCTTTTGCTTTGTTGTGTCGGTTAATTCCGACAATTCCTCGACTTTCTTTGTTCAGATCTTTCTTTGCCCTTCAACCCCATCAGAAGGCCGATGGATGGTGGTATTTCACCCCAAGGAAGGAGCTTTCTTTCATCACTGGTCTTCCATCGTCCATCCACGATTGGAAGACCCTATTTTTCTTTGTTTCCTCTTCTTCTTCCTGGGGCTTTTCATCAGTGTAGGGAGAGCCAAATACCCTTCCGAACAAGAATGGTCGGATGGATCCAGTCGATCGAGAGGATTTTCTTCGGCTGAAGGATATGAGGGTTCCCCCGCAGAAGGAGCTGATTACCGAAGAGTTTTTGTACGATGTCAAACTTAGTCTGGCACCATCAATAGGTATATGTAGTGTCTGCGATTGTCTTTTTTTGTCATTCAATTAGTTTCTGATATTGATCTAACTTTTTTGCTTTGTAGGGATGCATCTTCTCGTTGGGATTTCTATGGAGGAAGTTCGCCAATTTGCTACTCGGAAGAGAGTAACATCTGATGCCGGTTCATCGCGCGCATCGAAGAAGAGTCAGGCAGCTAGCCCTTCGATCGTCCTTGATTTCGTTGATGTTCCACCGGTAGCGCTTCCCATCGTCGCTCTACGTGCTCCATGGCCGCTGCATCTTTTGAAGCCCCTCCAACCATCATGCGGTCGGAGGAGGACGTTGTCATCATCGACGCACCGGCTGTCGCTCCTATGTTGAGAGCTCAGCTGATCGTTATTGCGCCCGTCTCGTGATCAACTCTAGTTCGTCGGGGGCATTCATCATCTCTATCCACACCCGAGTGGATGTTGGCACCTCTCGAGCAGTCGTCCGCCAAAAGGAAAGGGAAGGGGCCGGTTTCTTCTGCACCGGCTGGAAGTGATGCTTCCAGCCAAGGATATACGGATTCTGAACGAATTGACATTCAGATCCCAGGTGGGTCAGCACTTTCTGACCCTCAGTTGGTGAGGAATTTGGTCCGCGCCATTCTTCTCCCGACTGATCGGGAGTCTAGGAGGAGTCAGACTTTGGCCGAATTGTTCGGCTCATTTTATCCAACTTTCATTGGGGTAAGTCGGCCATCCGTTTTGCCTCTCCCTCCTTTTTTTTTTGATTAATTCGTTTTGTTTTCTTTGAACAGTGGGCTCACGATATGGCCGAACTTGAGTCGGCCTATTGTAAAATAGCTGCTCTTCGGCATGCGTGTTCCGACTCTGTATCGGCCGCAAATGTTGAACGTGATTCGGCGGTTTGTCGATTGGAGCAGTTGCAAAGGGATGCCGCCGATCGGGAGAACACTTTATTCGAGGAAGTCTCCCATCTCAGGGTCGAGCTTGGGTCGGCTAGGTCCAAACTTGAGTCGGTTCTGTCCAATCTTAAGTCGGTTCAAGAGGAGGTGAAGGCCCAGAAAAGCTGCATTAAAAAGAAGAAATACATGGTGGAGAAATTAAAGGACCACGACAATTGGGCCAAAGAGGCAGAGGATTGCCGTGGAAAATGGCAGTCTGCCGATGGAGAGGCATCTTCGGCCAAGACGGAGATCCAAGTTCTGCGACAGGATCTCGATCGGGCGAAAGAGGTGGGCGTCAAGGAATTCAAGACCTCGTCCGACTTGAAGACCTTGATCCTTCAAGGAAGTGAAGCTTTCTATTGGATCGGGTTCGGTGATGGTCGGGATGCTGTTCAGCATCTCTTTCTTGACCTTGAGCTCAGCAGTATCGTCATCCTAGACGTTGAAGAAGAGGAAGAGGGAGGCAACGACGGATCACTTGCGGGCCTGGCGGATGATGGTGCCCCTGCCACTATCTTTGTTCCAACTGAGTCAGCTGTTCCCACAGCTCCCATGGCTTCGATCGAGGGTACATCAGGTCCTTCTGCACTGATGGGTTCGGCTTCCCCGTTGGCTGTTGAAGCTCCATTGGAGGGCCAAGGAACTGCTCCGACCGAACTCGTTTCGCTGACGGATGCTGCGTCGACGATCGAAGTTGTGACCATTTCCGATCAACCTTCGAAGTAGCTGGTCGTCGAGTAGATTTGTATTTTGCTTTTTTCTGAAACTGATAGTTCAAATTTTGTAAGGACCAACAGCCCATTTTGTAACTTCTCTTTCATAGTAATGAAAGCTTTGTTTGCATTTATCTTTTGTTGTGCAAATTTGTCTTCCATCATAACTGCAAATACTTTGATTGAGCGATTGTTAGTCGTTCTTCTATCGGTTTTATTTAACCGACCATCGGCTAGCTTTTAAACCGACTTAGAGTCAGATTTTCTAACTAGCCAATACTTAGTCATTCGTTGAGATATTCATAGGTCAGGGACAAGCCAACCCTGAGTCAGTTTTTAACCGACTTTTAATCGATTTTTTACCAACTCATTGAATTGAAATGCTTGATGATCGGGTGTAAGCCGACCATGGATCGATTTCTAGCTGACCTTTGGTCGGTTTTTATTGTCCAACACTTGATCAGTTTGCAGAAGTGCATGACGATCGGGTGCGAGCCAAATGTTCTTCGATTTGGCCATGGCCAAATCGATTAGGGTTGTGTTCTTTACTAGCCGGGGCAAACCAACCAGTTCACAACCAAAAGTTTGATGCTTTTCTTTCTTCATCATTTGTAAGGAAGTTATGCATCGACATCATTCATTGGTCTAGTCGGCAGTTTTACCGTAGGAAGCCGACCACGTGGTCGGTTTGAGATATCCGATCGGAGGTTGCTAAAACACCGATCGTCAATCGTTCTTTATCGATCGGTTATTGAACTTTGCTGAGCGAAAGAATGCTGATAGTCCGTCGGTTATATTGTTTGACTGATCGATGATTGGTCGGATTTTCTTTCATTGCTTTTGAGTTTGTGCCGATTCTCGTCCGATCAATTCGTCCGATTTTCAACCGATCAATACGTCGGTCAATCGATCGTTGATCACGAGGGAAACATCTTTGCAGAGGACTTCATAAAAATTTTACTCTTTATGTTTGTTCAAAGTACATGGAGCTGTTCTCATTGATAGTACACTTTAAGATTATTAGCATTCCACGTTCGGGGGATTTCAACTCTATCGAGTGTTTCGAGTTGATATGCTCCAAGTTGAAGAATTTCTGTCATCCAATAGGGCCCTTCCCAATTTGGGGATAGCTTTCCTTGGTCCAGCGGCTTGGATACTTCCGCCTTTTGTAAAACTAAGTCTCCCGGACGAATCTCTTTTGGTTTAACTCTTCTATTGTAGTATCTTGCGACTCACTGTTGGTAAGCAGCCATTCTGAGTTGTGCCTGTTGCCGAACTTCAAGTAACAGATCTAGGTCAGTCCTTCGGCGATCCGAATTACTTGGTTCGTCATGCTTTTTCACTCTCATTGATGGTAGTCCGACTTCCATAGGTATCACTGCTTCAGTCCTGTACGATAGGTTAAAGGGAGATTTGCCCGTCGGGACTCGCGGAGTGGTTTGGTACGCCCATAATATCGAAGATAATTCTTCCACCCAGTGACCTTTGGCCTTGTTGAGCTGGGTTTTCAAACCATGGAGGATTGTTCGATTCGTAACTTCCGCTTCCCCATTTGACTGTGGATGACCGATGGACGTTAGTTTGTGCGCGATGTGCTACGTCGCGCAGAAGTCTTTAAAATTCTGATTGTTGAATTGTCGATCATTGTTGGTTATGATCGTATGTGAGAGTTCGAATCTATAGATGATAGATTTTCGAACAAAATCCTTCATTTTACTTTCTATAATTTGCGCCAAAGGTTCAGCTTCTATCCATTTCGTGAAATAATCGACGGCGACAACCAAAAATTTCCTCTGGCTAGATGACGGGGGAAAAGGACCAAGGATGTCGATCCTCCATTGTGCAAACAGCCATGGTACTATGATCAATGTCAGTTGTGTCGCTGGCTAGCGTTGGATATTTGTGTATTTTTGGTATGGCTCACATTTTTGGATGAATTCGGCCACGTCTTTCTGAATTGTTGGCCAATAATATCCTTGTTGAAGGATCTTATAGGCGAGAGATTTGCCGCCTAAATGGTTCCCACAGATTCTTTCGTGGACTTCGCAAAGTGTGTAATCAGCATCGTAAGGTCCTAGGCATTTTAACAACGGAAGGAAGAAAGATCGCTTGTAGAGTTGTTTGTCCATCATGACATATTGCGAGGCTGTTCATCTTAAACGTTTTGCTTCAGATGGATTGTCGGGTAGGATTCCTTCGACCAAGTACCTGATAATTGGATTCATTCAACTCGGCTCGTCATTGATCTGTAATACTTCTTCCATCCTTTCGATACTTGGCACGTCGAGGTATTCGATGTAGGTTCGGCCAAGTTCGTTAGGGGTGGTGACGGCGAGTCGGGAGAGTGCATCGGTCCGAGCATTCTCTGCTCTAGGGATGTGTGATGTCAAAGTATTTGAAGGTAGAAGTTTGATCTTTGACCTTCTCCAAGTACTTTTGCATTGTTGGATTGCGAGCTTCGAAGTTGTCTTTAACTTATCCCGCGATGAGTTGAAAGTCGGTGAATGTTTTTAGTTCTTCGATACCGAGCTCCCTGGCGATTTTCAAACCGACTAGAAGAGCTTCATATTCGGCTTGATTGTTCGAAGCTTTAAAATTAAATCGGAGGACGTACTCGGCGACTATTCCATCGGCACTTGCCAAGATTCCCGCGCTGCTTCCGAGAGCATTTGACGTCCCGTCGACGTGTAACACTCAAGCCAACTTATGATTAGTTTCAAGGATGTTTTCCACCGACTTGTGAGTTGTTTCTTTTTGATCGGGCTTGTCGTCCAAAATGGTACATTCGGTGATGAAATCGGCTAGAACCTGGGCTTTCATCGATGGACGAGGGCGATATTGGATGTCGAATTCGCTGAGCTTTATCATCTATTTTGCCATTTTGCCCGTGGTATCTGGTCGATGCAGAATCGACTTTAAAGGTTGGTCGGTTAAAACGTGCACTGTATGGGCTTGAAAGTAGGGTTGAAGCCATTGCGTTGAAATAATCAAGACGTAGATCATCTTCTCTGCCCTTGAGTATCGGGTTTCGGCATTATGGAGCACCTTACTTGCATAGTATATGGGGTGCGGTATCCGATTTTCATTTTCCCTGACCAAAATTGAACTAACAGCTTCGTTGGATGTGGCCAGATATAAGTATAGGGGTTCTCCTTCCATCAGCTTTACGAGCAATGGAGGAGTCATCAGGTATTTCTTCAACTCTTCGAAGGATTGTCGGCATTCGTCAGTCCATGAAAAATCTTTAGTCTACCGTAGAGTTTTGAAGAAAGAAAGACATCTTTTGGCGGACTTAGAGATAAACCGACTGAGCGTGGCCATTTTTTCGTTGAGCTGTTGCACCTCCTTCGAAGTCGGATGTTTCATATCAATGATCGCCTTTATCTTCTCGGGATTTACCTCGATTCCTCGATGTGAAACAAGGAAACCAAGGAACTTCCCGGCTATCACTCCGAAGGCACATTTGGTCGGATTTAGCTTCATTCGGTGTCGTTGGAGCATGTTGAAAGCCTCTTCTAAGTCTCGAATATGGTCTTGACTTTGAATACTTTTTACCAGCATATCGTCGATATATACTTCCATATTTTGTCCAATTTGCGGCTTGAAAATCTTATTTATCAACTGTTGGTAGGTTGCTCCTGCATTTTTGAGTCCGAATGGTATAACTTTATAGCAATAAATCCCTTTGTCTGTGATGAAGACAGTATGTTCTTCGTCTTCGGATACCATTCGGATCTGGTTGTAGCCTACAAAAGCATCCATGAAGCTCAAGAGCCGATGTCCCGATGTCGGATCGACTAGCTGATCGATCTTTGGGACCGAAAAACTATCCTTCGGGCATGCCTCGTTCAAGTTGGTATAGTTGATGCAGATGCGCCATTTTCCGTTGACTTTTCTTACCATGACAACATTGGCAAGCCAATCAGGATAATGGGCCTTTCTAATAAAGTCTGCCATGAGGAGTTTGTCTACCTCTTCGTCGATGACCTTTTGTTGCTCGGGAGCGAATCTCACCAGCTTGATGTTCAAATTAACATTCAGTCGGTGAGTAATTATTTCTGGAGGTATGCCTAGCATGTCGGTTGCCGCCCAAGCGAACACATCGGCATTGGCCTAATCGAACCAGCTGTTCATGCTCCATCGCCTGAAGGTGCGATTCGATTTGAACAATCTTAGTCGGATCGTTTTCTTACGGTGGGATGGAGACCAACTGTTCGGTCGGTTCACCTTGCTTTTCATCTTCCCACTGATCAAGTTCTTCCAACAGTGAAGAGCCTTCCGGCTTATTCTCCTTTGCAATAATTGCGAGGCAACGTCGAGCGATTTGTTGGTCGCCTCGCATCTCTTCGACTCCTGTCTTGGTCAGAAATCGGACCAATAAATGGTATGTCGATACTATTGCCTTGAGGGCATTGAGTCCTGGTCTTCCAAGTATGGCGTTGTATGCCGACGGGACTAACGATCATGAAAGTTAAGACGATAGTGCTTTGTCGAGGTTCTATCCCCGCGGTCAATGGAAGATCTATTTCTTCCTCAACATCGATGGCATCTCCTGTAAATCCGATTAAAGGGATAGGAATCCTTCGGAGGCGTTCTATCGACAATTTCGTTTGGGAGAAAGCAGAGTAAAACAAAATTTTAGTCGAACTTCCTTATCGACGAGGATTCTCTTTACATTATAGTTTACTATCGTCGCCGAGACGACGACAACATCATCATGGGGAGTTTAAATTCTCCTTACATCGTCATCCAAAAAAGAGAGATTTATCGGATCGTCATTTCTTGGCCGATCCTTCTTCAGACGTTGCCCCCCGACTCTTGATCGCCCAGAAATCATGTTGATCACCCCAGCTGTCAGTCGGTTTTGCTGAATCTCCTCCGATATTGGTGGTTGATCAGCATAGGGCTGAGTTGGACGATCAAGCCGGTATTTGGCAAGAAATCCCCTTCGGATGAGAGCCTCGATCTCATCCTTTAATTGGAAGCACTGTTCGGTGTTGTGGCCGTAGTCGTGATGGAACCGACAGTACTTCTTGTCCTTCCCTCGGTTCTTCATCGGCGAGGGTCGGCGAAGGTAATTCTCCCCTTCGATCTCCATCAGGATTTGCGCACGCGGTGTGGAAAGGAGAGTATAAGTATCGTACCGACTTTTCACATTAGTCGGTACTGGATTCAGTCAGGAGAAGACTGTTTCTCTGTTTGGAGTCGGCTGGCTCAGTCCAGCAAGAACGTCATTCTTCCGTTATTTTTTCTTCTTTTGATCCTTTTTGTTTGATTGGCGTCGGCCAGAAGTGTCTTCTTCTGTACGAATATACTTATCCGCATGCTCCAAGAGCTTAGGATAGGTCCGGGGGTGGTTCTTGTCTAGTGAATAAGTGAACCAGGAGCCTTGCAGACCCTTCTTTATGACTGAGATGACCACATCCTCGTTGAGGTTTAGGACCTCAAGCATGGCGGTATTAAAATGCGCCACAAAGGCCCGAAGAGTTTCTCCCTCTCCTTGTTTGATCGAGAAGAGGGTGTTTGAAGTTCGTGGCATCCTCCTGCTAGTGCTGAAGTGAGCTACGAAGGAGTTCTCAAGCTGTCCGAAGAAATTGATGCTTCCCGGCTGAAGTCCGGAGTACCAGGCTCGAGCAGCTTTCTGAAGGATGGTCAGGAAGCCAATGCACATGAGGATGTCATTCGTCCCTTGGGTCATCATGAGATCCTTATAGCTCTGGAGATGATCGACTGGGTCGGTGGAGTTGTCATATGGCTCCACTTGCGGCATCTTGAACCGTGACGGAATTGGTTCATTCAAGATGCGCGAGGAGAAAGGAGCGGTTTGGACACGGAGACCGTCAGAGGACCCTCCTGTTGCATCCTCCTAGATCCGGGCCAGCCGATGGTTGATTTCTTTGAGTTTTTGCTCATAGTCGTTGAACTGTCGCCGGCGAGATGTCCCAGGTGTTGATCCTCCTGAAGAACTAGTGGAGGAGGTGGTCGAGTTCTGAGGCTATTTCCCCTTGTGCAGACTCCGATTAGCGGACGAAAAAATGGAGTGTCGTGATCGACGGGTGTCTCTTCACGAACGGTAAGGAGATGGGATTTCCATCCGGTCGGAACGTCGAGATGGTCGTTCTGATGAGGGGGTGGCAGAGTGCCTCGAGATGCGGCGGCTGTGCCTAGATGATACAGCTCGCATCTTTGGATCTTCCGTCACCGCATGCGGTTGCTATTGGAGGCTGTGAACAGCTTTCGTCAGCATTCGGACCTGCTGCATCAACGCAGCCAATTGTTAGGCTTGTGTGTCCGCCGTAACTACTGGACGCGAAGAACTTAGTTCTGCCACTGACGGCGACGGAGGGGGAAGTGCTTCTTGCCGAGATGATTGGCTGGTAGAGCTGGATGAGTTTTGAGCACGAGTCTTTGTCATTTATAATGTTTGATCCCTGATTTGCCAACCCCCCTACTTGGTGCATCAATCTATTGCGGCCAATCCATCTACACCTGCGATTGAATGTTGGAAAACCTGCAAGATAAGTCTGCACTGACCGGAGTTGGCTCTGGTGGGGACCCTCCGATGCTTAAGTTAGTAGGATGGACTGGTCGAATAGGAATTAGAGTGCAAAATGGTAGTTGCTCTAAAAGAGATTAGGTCGCTGAAACTGACTAGGTTACCTTCTTTTTATAGGTGTCAGAGTGCTAACCGCTGAGCACGTGAGTCCCTCTTTTTTCGGTATACTGTGATCGTGGATAAATGATTAAAACTATCCACTAATTACCGTTGCCCTCTCTTCTCGGAGACAGTTTTGTAGGGCCAATCAGGAGCCGGATGGGTTGTTTGGAGAGCTCCTATCGATTAGTCGGCTGATTTGGGGCCAATCGATCATCGATCGGTCAGCTGATTCTATGCCGATCGGCTGTCAGTCAGTTGATTAGGACCGACCGATTATCGATCGATTGGCTAGTTGACTCTTCGCCAACCGATCGTCGGTCGGTTGGAAGACTTGAGACCGAATAATGATCAGTCGGATGATTCGAAGAAGGGCAGTTGACAGCTGTTCAAATGATTTCTGGCCGATGGTTAGTCGGTTTTATTGAACTGCACACCCATCGGATCGTAATGCGTCGGCATTTCCGTCGTTGTGTCGGCAGATGTCCGTCAGAAACTGGTGATCAGTTGGCCACAATGTTGGTGAGTCGGGCGATGGAGTAACATCTTTCAACAGATATCAAGGAAATTCTTGTCATGGTGTACATGTTGCTTAAAAATAATGGAACCTCTGAGGTTGTAGGATATCAAGATTCTTGTTGTGGTTTATATAAGAAGGGGCCTCCTGGTGCTCGTCCCTGCGGATTCGGTGCATTTGCAGTGAACGTCTTGCAGCAAAACTCTTAGTTACTGCATGCCAGCCAGATATGTTAACCGGCTTTTGTGAGATTGAAGTACTTCTATCTTTTGAAGGGTGTTGAATTGTTGGTTTCTGTGCATTATATATGCTTTTCCATATGGTTATCCAGGAGTCCCTATTAGTGCAAGATATATTTTGAAACATCCTGAGCTCAAAGAGGATGTGAAAGCCTGCTCTAAGTATCCTTTTTTTCTTGGAGTCTCTCTCTCTCTCTCTCTCTCTCTCTCTCTCTCTCTCCAAACTAAATTATGTGGATTTTTAGAGTTTGACTGCTGGAGCAAAAAAAATTACAATCGTACCAAATAATTTTAGTGATACCATAAAGTTAGAGAAATGTTTCAAAAAGTTGCAATGTGACATTAAATCGTGGAAGGGTTCCAGCAGAAAACTTTCCTACCAAGTCAACAAATAATAACCTGATAATAGAGTTAAGCGTTGATATATTGACCATAAATCTGCTAGCAAATCAAATAGACAGTCCACTCTCAGATGTGATTAGTTGTAAAATAGATTGCTTGTTAGCTGAAAAACAGTGGATAGTTGATGATTGTACTGTTGGCTACTTGGATTTTATGGTGTGTCCTACCTGTTGAACAGGCTGTGTTGGGTCTTGGTCAAGTAATAAAATCTTCTCTCTCTGTCTCTCTTTCACCCACACACAAAGCATGCGTGCGCATGTGATGCACATGAGTATATGTGTGAGCTTGCAGGCATGCTTGTGTTTAAAGTGTCACTTATATCTCTTAGATACTATCAGATATGTGAAAGATCAGCCTTCATTGCATTTATTCAGTCTGTACTTGCAAATAGCAGCAATCTGTTTGGAAATAAATGTGCACTTCAACAGATATCTTCCAAATGATGGCATGGTCATAGGTTTTGAGATGCTTAATATAATGATGATAAATTTATGGGATGGTAACATCCTATATCAGATTTTTCATATCGATATTATAAATGATAATTGTTTGTGGATCTCTCATCTCTAGCTGTTTATTTTCAATAATCTATTATTTTCTTTATTATTAGTTTTACGCATTGAGATGCTTTCTTTGTGAACCTACTATTGAACAAACTAAAAGGTTTCTGCAGATGTTGTTGCCATTGAAATGCAGGATTTGGCATTTCTGCTGTATTTTTTTCTTGTTCCACAAATCATTTTCTTATTTGTTTTCCTAACGTAGCCAACCTATGTTATATAGGCATACTAAATGACAAGTACAAGATGAGGCCTATTGAAATTCCAATATAGGAGAAAAGAAGAAATATATTCAAATATCCCTACTCCATTTATTTCTGAATGCTAGATCAGATCAATAAGCCACCTTTTAATTTGTTCTTAACTAAGCTAAATTGTATTCTTTCTATTTGTGAGCAATTGGCCTACATTTCCTCAAGATTTTTATAGAGGGAAAGTTCACTGGGGGCTCAGATATTGTTCTTAATATGCTTCAGGTAGCTTTTAGTGAGTAACGCACTTGTTAGTCTCTCTCTCTCTCTCTCTCAGACGCTCACATGCATGCATGTTCGCACACACACAGAGCAAAATGCTTGCTACTCTAGTTCATGACATGTCACTGAGGTTCTTCTCTCTGCAGAAAGGTGAACTCAAGGAATTGCTGATGGAGACTTGAGGCATAAAATGCTTTCCAACTCATCAGGGTGTTTTTGCAATGGTAATTTGTTTCAGTTTTATTGTTTCTTGACATTCCAACATGAATATGCCAGATATTTTTCCCCCTCCAATATATGACTTCGGATCCTATGTTAATATTTTTATAATTTTGTATTATAGTCGTCTGTTAATCTGAGAAAGTTTGCATCTCTTTTCTTTACCCTTCTTTTGTGGAAGGGGGATGGTAAAAACTTAAATGGATGCACAAAATAATGCTGAATCTGATTCAAGATATTGCTAACTCTAGCATCAATGTATATACACTCTTTGGTATCATAGCAGCCTCAGACCTGCTGCTCGCAGCTATAGCCGTCAACAGCATGCCTGAACCTGGCTGCTGCTGCTACTTATCATGGCAACTTTCCATGGTAACCCACAACAATCATGTCTTAATTGTTGGGTGACTCCTATCTGTGATGTCATGAGGTGATTTGTCTGTAGTCTTGCAGAAAGGATGTCAAGTGTTCTGGCCTGATGCCTCCTAAGTTGTATGTTAGATTTTATTAGGCCCTCCCATAATTGGATCCAACGAATTTTTTTCCTTGAAGAGGATAGCTGCAAAGCATGCAAGAATCAATATGACGAAGTGTAGTAGAATGAAGATCAAGATACAATTCGGACTAAATGTGACAAACTTTGTGGTTGTTTTAAGCCTTTTCTAGCATCTACTGTTTGCTGCTCTTTCCTTTTACTTGGGTGATGTGGGAAATTACCTTGAGCCAGACACCTGCATTGAAATGATGCAGCATTTGGTTCAAAAGTGAGTTTTGAGGTTAATGTCAAGTTAACTTATCTTTTGTCGTTTCTGTTTATTTATTTATTTATTATTTATTTTTATTTTTTTTTAACCACTAATAATACATGATTGTTCATGATGTTGCAGGAAAGCTTCTAATATCACTCAGTCTTATGCAAAACTTAAAAATGGGGAAATGACTCATGGCTAGGACAGATGGGTGTTCCAATTCTCTGGAGAGTCTCTCATTGCCACCTAAATTAAATACACGAGGTGGTTACAGGTCAGACCTTCAGAGTGTGTCTAGTTCGAGCACCCTAAATAGAATTATAGGATCAGGCATCTGGAACTCTGAACCTCTAGAAAGGACAGAGTGTAAACCTCTGGGTTATACCCTGGTCAATGCATATGCTGCTGTAATCATCATGGTGGGAAGTGCTGTTCAACACTTGACTGAGTTTATGGAAAGACTTATTTCTGTCTTGCTAGAATTAACAGGGATGCAAGGGACATCATGGAAAACATATGGAGAACCAACCATCGCGAACTTCTGCAGAATTTTGTATGATCAATGAAATAGCCAGCCAGCGGTGATCTGCTGAAGCTTAGATTTCAGTGATCTTGCTCTGGGCATTCAAATAGGTTTGATGTTTATCCCTTCATGGTTTGGGAATTGGGATGCACAGCATGCTGCACCACGGGCTGGAGCTTGTGCATATATATGCAAAGCATCTCTTTCACATCTTGAGGGTCCAATGAACTGGCTGATGTTGCATAACCAATGCTCATGTGTGGTCATCCCCAGTGGATATCTAAGTGTGTTATGGGCGGTTGGCATGTATAGTGAGTGCATCTTACACATCCTAAGGGTTGCCCATGGGAGGATCGATGTGCATCTTGAGGGTTCCATGAGTGGCTGGCCTGATTTGTGTTCATCCAGTTGTGTTCAACAGCATATTGAGAGAGGAGTAGGTTTCCATGTCTGTAGATTTCCTAGACTGACTGAAAATTTTTGTTTAACAACAAGATAGATAGATAGATGGATAACCAAATGAGATCCAGATTGCATGCATTTGGTCTCATTGATCTCTTTGTGATATCTTGATCGTGTGATGCATACAAACCATCCCAGTCTCCCGCAATTTTCTGCATAATATCCAGGATCTTGCCAGTTGCCAGGCTGGCGTGTTGGGGATGGTGAACCCACCCCTGCCCTCCGAGTTGCCCCTTCCTGCTCCCCACACCCCGACCCTCCCTCCCTCCCTCTCTCTCTTCTCTCTCTCCCTCTAGTCGATCCATTTCCAATAAAATGATCATTTTGCATGTCCCATTGTACACAAAATAGAAACAAGGAATGCGCCAAGGAGGAGCAAGAAGAAAAGAGAAGAAATGATGCTTCACAAACTGGCACGCATCAGCAGCCTATTGAAAAGAGAGTTATGACGAAGTAGTCATGGATCCTTCTGAGGGATCCAAGTCCAGCTCCTATCCTCAGGCTCTCTCTCTCTCTCTCTCTCTTTCCCCTCCTTTTTCTTTTCTTTTCTGCCATCTTCTCTTCAAATTCCATAACATTTGTGCCTTCATTGTTTTGGTGCACTCTTTTGTTCGATGCGTATAAGTGCTTATTCCTTCTTTCTTTTTCTTAATCTTTTCAAGGAATGCCATTTTCATTTTTTGTTGTTCGATAGCATCGCTTGCTCATTTGTCTTGGACTCTGGAATGCCTCAGCATAGTAAATCTGTTAATCACGTTCAATTCATCAATCTAAAAGTACCGTATCATAATCCAATATGTTAAAAACCAAACCATCGACATCCATACAATCATGCTATTATAAATCATAATATCCAAAAGACACCATGTTACGTAGTAAATAATGCTATTATCATTTGTTTGGCATCATGATTCTTCCACCGCAAGCATCAACAGTCCAATGTTTTCCACATAATGCATGAAGTCATTAGCAAAAGACACTACGTTCTTATCTCCACATAACTTGCAGATAATCTTCATCTCTAGGTTTAAAAAGCCAAGCATTAAATGAAGTCTTTCACATAATAAACAACCCGAAAATCCATTTGTCTTCTTCTTCTTCCGATTGCATATTAAAGTAGTTTGAAAATTCTCCTATTTCACTGGCATGAGAACCAGCGAATTTCTAAGAATTTAATGAAATCATCCTTTCACATGCTTCCACCTCTAATTGAGTATTTCACAACTATAATCTTGCCACTGTAAGCTTTTTTATGATCTGTATCTTCTTGGAGAGCTTTAAAAGAGAAAAAAAGGGTTCTTCCCCTGATAATTTAGTGCTTTACTTGCTTTAAGTTTTTGAAGCAGTAATAATGATTCTTTTCATCTATGTAGGAGGATGATGCACAGAAGCATCTTCTACTTGAGGCTGTTGAGAATATACGAGCAAGCGTTGGGAGCAACAGAAATTCTTGGGGTTGTATGAGTGCTTTTCCAAATGCAGAGGCTTCTGTAACTCTATGGTGACTGAATGCTTTGTGACCAGAACCTGTTGCAGCCTTTGGTAACATGAATATGTCACAGTTAAGAAACTTCTACAGGTATCCCTCATCCGGAATACCACGTTGTTCATATACATCAGCAGAAACTCATAGGTCTGTCCTGCCTGGCAGAAGCTTCGCTGTGAAGGCTAGTGTCTCATCCAATTGCATCTACCTAGCATTCCAAACACGAAAATGCCGGAAGAGGGTATGGGATACTAGGAAGAGGGTATGGGATACTAGGCGAGAAGCCACTTGCTGGGTGTGCCTGTCATGGAACACAAGATCCTTTAATAAGATGGCCAAATTCTTCTTCTAATTATCAATCTCCACTTGATATGGAAGCACTTTTAATTGGCTCTTCACTGCTGAAGCATATTTATGTGAATCAAGATGATATGAGAAGCTCCATCGAGTCAGCCTAGGTTAACCCTAGAATATGTACTTGAGATGATCAGGAAAAAACGGACTGTGAAGAGGACAACCAGCATTGCTCCTGTAAGAAGTCTTACTGCCTGAAACTGTAAGTGATTCGTATATGAAATACAATTGCGTGCTTCTTCTGGAAAGAAGACATGCGCACACACACAGTTGCACTTGTTTTTCTTGCACTGACGTTTATTTTGTCTCCTCTTTCTTTGTTCAGCTACCGTGACTGCTTCAGGATCATTTTGTGCAGAAGCCTGTCAATGCCAAGACCGCTATATTACACATGATAATGAAGAGACTGACTGATTCAAAAGAACTGTTACAATCTCGCACGCCACATGCATTTGCCCCAAAGATTATCCTTCCTGACATGGATTTCTAAAGCAGTAGTGGGGTGAGGATTCCTTGGTATGTCAGTTGGAGAATTTGCACTATACTCCCATGAGAAAAAAAACTGATTGTCCTCATATTCTGGAGGATGTTAGGAAAACGATAACAAGCTCTGGCAGGCACAGAGTAGGATGCAACTGCAGGAAGTCCATGTGCAGCAAAAAATACTGTGAATGCTATGAGATTTTCTGTTTTCTTGAGTTGTTCTTTTTAACATGTGCTGATTTAGTATGTTGGCTTATCATCCCTGTCCTGCGGGCCCATGCTTCTGTATGCTTATGTGAAAGTCTGTAAGAATAGTTTGGGCATGAAAACATGGTAAAAGAACTGTTCAAATACAATATATATATAATATATATATATATATATTATAGGCATGAAAACATGGTAAAAGACTTGTTCAAATACTATATATATATATATATATATATATTGTTATCTACAAGTGTTAGTTTCTCATCCTGTCTTGACTGAACGCATAGTATTGCTGAGAAGCTTTTCTGATATGCCAACATTCACCAACTGCTGAAGATGGTATTCTCACGAGCAGCACAGGTAATTCGTGCTTTAGGGGAAGCAGTTCTAATGTAATGTTAGCAATCAGTTAAAGCAACAGGGGCCGCATAGGCATGTTTTATAAAGGAAATTGCCTTATCTGGATTGGCTTGGGTGCTTTGTCCATAGCATGATGATAGCTCCAGGAGCAGCTATATATTGTGATGTTCAACCATGGCTAGAATTAGAATCTTATTTGAAGAGAAGTAATGCCAATTTTGTGTGTGCAAACATCAACGCAGGTGGCACCGTGTACCAAATCCAGGTTGACTAGAGTACAGAACCTAATCCTGGGCAAAAGTCGAGTTTGGTGACCAACAGACCGCACGAGTTCATTGTCCCATACCAAACATGCATGGAGTATTTGGCATCTACAACTTGTAAATAACAGATCTGGTCTTGTGAATTAACCTATAGAATAGCTTTACCAGTTCATGCCAAATCTACCAGCCAAGGTTTACAACAGAGTTCCATATTAAAGTTGATCCAGTGTATCAATAAATTTTACAGCCTTGGTAGGTGATTTTAAAGTTGGATGGTTTGAGATATGGAAGAATTTTAGCCCATAAACCATTTAATAGGAGAGAAACCATTTAATAGGATGTCATTGTCATTTCCATACTAGTTTGAAATGTCTGGTTTTTGGAATTTTGGTTAATAGCAAGGTTTGACCTAGAAACCATTAAATCAGATGGGGTCATTAATTCATACAAAAGTGGATCCTGTGGAGCACAGATCCTGGATCCACAAGAATTTAGGATATGGCAAAAAACAGATCAAGTGGCTCCAGGAGTCTATCAAATGCGTGGAGTTTAGGGTTGATCTTTGACATTTAATAGATTACAAATTGTTGCGTTTTCTGAACCTGTCAAAAAAAGAAAAAGAAGCTGTCATGTAATATATATTTTCTCCAAATTATATAGATCACACATAAGTAGTCAATTTAATCTACATCTACAAATTATTTTGTGAGCACGACATCTATTAGAGGTTCGTGATGAGAAACACCAGCAAGAATGTAGCAGGATTATCTCTCTTTGACGGAAGTGAAACACCTCAGTGCATGAAACAACTGTCAAAATTATGAGACATTTAGAAATAGACAAAGCTGGAAGGATTCTGGCACAGGAAGAAAGATTCATTTAACCAGTTCTTTCTCGATTATACTCTCCAAGGTGAAGTTGATATCCTTGTTTCTTATCTTTTTCTTCATATCTAGCAATGGAGGGGGAGTTGGAAAGAGTGGAGGTCAACAGTGAAATGGCAAATCCTAAGCAATTCCACACAGGCTTCTTCCCTGTAACTCTGTATATCCAACTCTCAATGCACGTTTCCTATGGCTGCTAGGCCTGTGTTTGCTCTAAGTGATTTACTGTTGATTTTGCTTCCTATGTCGTGCATGACTATCCATCTTGTTTACCTTGCTCAGATTTTTTTTTTTTATTATTATTTTTTTAAAAAATACAGTCGAAATGTGCCTTAGCTATCAGTGGCATCTGGTACATGTGCTTTATCATGTTATTTGGATTCCTGTGTTAGAAATTTTATATTTTTTTATGCTAAGATCATGCTTCTATGTTCATGTAAAATCAAGATCTAAAATAAATTATATCTTATGTCACCGTATCCAGCAAGATAATCCCATGGTTCGTAGAGCTTCTAGTTTTCTTTTCTAGTGCATCTAATCTTCTCTCTCTTCATCCTCCTCCTGTAACGTAAATAATTGATGAAAATTGTTCACACCTTTCTAAGAATTAGAGAAAAAGAATCAGGCCACTTCTATTTATACCTATAATTATCTCTCTCATCATGAGTCCTACACAAATTAAAGTTCTTCGGCCCACTTTGATCAGGAATAAGTCTCTTTAATTAATTGGGCTTACTATAATTGATTCAGTACTTGATCTAATGAGTTAAATCTGACTAAGTAATAATTAGGCCATATTAGAAGCTAAATCCAATATTCTTCTACTTGGTCTACATTATCACTTAAAAGTAATTCTTTAGTTTCGACAAAATATTTCAAAAATAAAAAAAATATTTTTTAATTTTTTAAAATAATAATCTTAAATCAGAATTTTAAAATTGATCCATCCAGTACACACTCATTTAAAAAATTTTGCCTAATTATCTATTTCTTGAAAAAACTTTTATACTTTGAGCAAGCAAAAATCATTAATGTAGATTATGGCGGTTATTGGTGCAGAATCTGGTTGAGCTGGAGTGGAGGAGGATGAGGTCGTCGTCGGTGATCTACAAAATAAAGTTTCGTTCGGAGTCGGTGGTGGTGGCTCCAATAGAATCCTCCGACGATCAAGTCAGCTCTTCTGGCCAATAGAAATGGAGTGCTCAGGAATGAGAAGTGAGCTTTGAGTCTTAGAGGGGAGAGGAGAGCTTAGAGAAAACATATCTGGAAGGTCCTTTTTATAGACGGAGCTTGATTGATGATGACGATCATACCGCTTGGTGGCGGATCGCTTGAGGCATGGGGTTTGGTGCGGAGAGGATGGTATCGTCAGACCAATAGTGACAGCCATACGGTCCGATAGTGGCGAGCCGCTCGAGGTCTGGTGGAGTCAGTCATGGAGGAGGGCACTGCCTATAGTATCGTATGTGGCAGACTGATGGTGACCGTTCATCCAGATTTAATAGCTGTGGCTCTGAGAAAGCAGACATTGATTGGTGGACTTCGGCATGTATTAATTCCAGAAGAGTTTGGACTCCTGGAGGAGTTTGATTGAAGGAAAAGCTCGGAAGAAGTTCGGCTCCTGTAGGCGTCTAGTTGAAAGAGCGCGGAGGGAGTTCGGCTCTTATGGGCATTTGGCTGGAGGAGTGCAGAAGAAGTTCGGCTCTCGTGGGAGTCCGATTGAAGCTCGATCGTTGAGAAGTTCAAAAGGGGCTCGGCCGTTAAGGAGTTCAAAAGGGGCTCGGCCGTTAAGGAGTTCAGCCAGTTGAAGGAATTTGGCTAAGATCCGACCGTTGGGGAGTTCGGTCAGCTGAAGAAGTTTGGCTAAGGCCTGACCGCTGGAGAGTTCGGAAGGAGCTCGACCGCTGAGGAGTTCGGCCGGCTAAAGGAGTTCGGCTAAGGTCCGACCGCTGAAGAGTTCGGAAGGAGCTCGGCTGTTGAGGAGTTCGATCGGCTGAAGAAGTTTGGCTAAGACTTGACCGCTAAAGCTCTTCCGTGGCTACCGATTGCATTAGACTGAGTATCGGACTGGACTTCGACAGGAGCGGGGTTTATCTCCAATAATAGTCTCCCTCACTTCCGAGTTTGAAACTCGAAGGAAGGGAGTGCAGAAAAGGTGACTGTCGAAGTCCTCTTCTGAGCTATGTGTTAGTTTAGGTTGAAGCTCGCGGGAGATCTCGTCTCCAACCGAGGCTGACTCGGGGGAGATCCTATCTTCTACAGTCGAGGTTGGAGCTCGAAGGAGATCTTATCTCCTCCACCCAAGGTTGAAGGTTGAGCTCGGAGGAGATCTTAACTCCAGTCGAGATTGACTTGGTCACTTGGGAGAGATCTTATCTTTAGCCGAGGTTGGCGGTAGCTCGGGAGAGATCTTATCTCTAGCCGAGGTTGACTCGGAGGAGATCTTATCTTCTGCAGTTGAGGTTGGAGCTCGATCGCTCGGAAGAGATCTCATCTCTGGCCAAGGTTGACCCAGTCGCTCGGGAGAGATCTTATCTCTAGTCGAGGCTGGCACGGTTGCTCGAGAGAGATCTCATCTTCTCGCCAAGGTTGGTCCGATCGCTCGAGAAGAGATTTTATCTTCTACAGCCGAGGTTGGAGCTCGGTCGCTCGGGAGAGATCTTATCTCTAGTCGAGGTAGGCACGGATCGCTTCAGAGCATAAATATCAAATCCCATCGAGGTTGACTCGAACGCTTCGGAAGAGATCTTATCTCTAGCCGAGGTGACACTGGACGCTCCGAAAGAGATCTATATCTCTAGGTAGCCTCGAAAGAGATCTATATCTCTAGCCCGAGGTTGTCATGGTTGCTCGAGAGAGATCTATTCTCTAGTCGAGATTGACACAAAGTCGCTTGAAGAGTCTTACTCTAGCCGAGGTTGACATAGGGCACTCAAAAGAGATTTTATCTCTAGATTAGTTGACTCGATCTCTCGAAAAGAAATCTTTATCTTCAGCCGAGATTACACGAGCACTCGAAAGAGATCTTATCTTTAGTCGAGATTGACTCGATCACTTGGGAGAGATCATATCTAGCCAAGGTTGTCACGGACGCTCGGGAGAGTCTTTATCTCTAGTCGAGGTTGACACAGGCGCTCAGGAGAGATTTTATCTCTAGCCGAGGTTGACATAGTGCTTGGGAGAGATCTTATCTCTAGCGTGAATTGACTCGATCGCTCAGAGAAGATCTTATCTCTAGCCGAGAGTTGTCAACGGTCGCTGAGAGAGATCTCATCTCTGCAAAGGTTGACATCGCATCGGAGAGAATTTATCTCTAATCAGGTTGACATGATGCACTCAAAGAGATCTTATCTCTAAGTCAGAGGTATGACTCGATCCTCGAGAGAGAATCATTATCTCTCAGCCGAGATTAGTTACAGGTCACGCTCAGAAGAGGAATTCTGATTCTCTAACTAAGGTTGACACGAATCACTCGGAAAGAGATCTTATCTCTAGTCGAGTTGACACGGGTGTCGGGAAAGATCTTATCTCTAGCCGAGATTGACTCGATCGCTTGAGAGAGATCTTATCTCTAGCAGAGGTTGAAGAACTTTGACCGACTCATGTTAGGACGAGCTTCTTCTTCTTTTCCTAACACGACCACTATTGACTGCTTCTTTCCTATTATCATGTAGTTTTTGCACCAAGAAATAATATTATTGAAATGAAAGAATTTTATTGAAAGAAACGTTACGCAGTGCATCCCAGATTTTTTACTGTTTCAGGCGATCGTCGGGAGCATCTATTCCTCCAAGTTTCTTGAGGTGATAAGGATCGACCTTTCTATTGTTCCTGACTATGGTAGCACCCTTGATCGATCTTCTTCTGCTTCGGATCAACGTCGAAGGAATTGATCCAGCTGGCCTCTCCTGATGAGCTTCTCGATTTTATCTTAGAGCTGAATGCATTCTTCAGTATCGTGGCCATGGTCATGATGGTAGAGGTAGTACTTTGCTTTGATCGCGTTTGTTTGGAGAGATCATAATTCTTTTGGTCTTAGGTAGCTAGTTCTTTAACTTCTATCCGGAATTTGCAGTCCGAGGAGTGTTAAGGGGGCGTAGTCGTGAACCTTTCAGGAGGAGGACTTCTTCGCACCCTTCTATCGAAACTTTCTTGATGACGAGCTCGAGGAGTTTGGGCTCGCTCGCGCCCGGAGGAAGTCCGTGAGCGCGGTCGAACTTCACTCGACCCTCCATCGATGGTGGATCTATTATACTCATCCGCCTGCCGCTCTCCTATGGCTTCTTCATTTTTCAACTTGAAGGCTTCTTCCACACTGCATATCCCCGACCCGAGTCAGTAGTGAAGGGAGAATCCTGAGATTTCTCGAATCAGATTCGTTCAGATCTGATTGGATTGAGAGGTATATTTCAAAAATTCTCTTCTTAGATCCAGATCAGATTTGACACTTTTCAGATCTAATATTAGCATTTGATAAATAAATAAAATTAAATTAAATTAAAACTAAATTATTTTACCTTGATCTGGGTAATCTGATATCCATTTATAATCCTGTGGAAGCTCTGAGGTTCGATCAGCAGCAAGTGCCTGACCTCTATATACACTCAAACTGGATCTAAAATCTTCTCCTCTCTTCTTTTCCTCCAAATTAGATCTGAATTTGTAGATCTTCAAAAAACCTTCTGAAGATCGTCCATCATCTTTGCACATGCTCCTTCTTTCTTTTCGTCAAATCTTTCTTGCCTGATTCACACTAATCTGAAACCCAACTTTCTTGGACGGGGAGGAGAAAGAAGGCCAGATGTTGGCATGAAGAAGGGAGAGGGGCAGCCTTGGGGCGTGGCTAGGAGAGAAGTTCTTAAAAATGGGCGCAGATAGGATCTATTTATAGACTCTACTGCGCTATGCAGTGCTGCATCACCCCGGCCAATCACGTTGCTTCGTTCAATCAGATCTAAATCTGATTGATGGGATAAGAGACCCACGGATTCATCCTAAGGTGGCACCTAAGACTGGTCAAAGTCTATAGGTGAGGGTTACCTAGTTTGAATCCAACAAGCAACCTAGAGTCCCATCCATATGGGACTCCAACGTCCCTATCCATGGGCGCATGCCATCCTAGGCATGCATCCCCTTTCTTTCCAGTTTCTAGAGAGGGGACAAGCCCTTATATGCTTTCCAATAAGTGCGTGACACATTGGCAGATGTCTAAGGATCAAAGGTCAATATTTGACCAAGTCAAAGTACAAAAATTAGCAAGTGATGGAAAATAGAAGGTGTTGTCTCAAATTTATGTCATAAATTAAGACAATCCTTTTCTGACTTAGACAAGCTCCAGTCAGATCAGATAAAGGTACCTGAGTGAGCACAAACTCATTTGGCTCAGTCGAGATAAATTTATGATAGAAAAAGAAGAACGTTAGGCTCAATCGTGTGCTAGCACGATTTTCTTGAACCAATTGAATCTTATTCAAATCAACTGAACTGGATTAGTCTAATTGATGATTTTCAGATCCAAACCCTTGTTTGTGTGACCCAGTTAGGTATCACTACTTTCGATAGATTAGAACTTTTTTGATTCAGACAACTAGAATGATCGATCATCAAAATCATTCTAATTGCTCTCAAAATCCATCAGTGATACCTAGCAGCATATGGTGGCAACCCATCAAAATTGAAAATGAACCTCTTGGTGTAGTTACTTATGTGATTAAGTTTTTCTATCTTGAGCTTCGATCAGATTAGAGTTAAGGTGAACTCGTCAAACCCTAACTTCTATCATATGATTTAATCATTCGATTCAAGTCCGATGTGAAAATCTTAAAAGAAACTCTTTATATTATTTCACATTCTACCATGGCTATGGGCTTATGAATTTGATTCTTATGATTATCATTGTTAGATATATGTGCCCTAGAAGTCAGAATTGTCTGACACTTGTAATACACTTCTAGGGGTAAAATTATAATTTTGACTATAATCAATAAAATGGGTTATTTTCTATTACATATATGTATTTAGTATCTATGATACATCCTTTGAGTTAATGATAATGATAATTCATATTTTCAAGAGTTGAAAATTTAAGACATGAATAATCCTTATTAATTCATAAAATGCTTCCAACCATAGGATCATCATAAGGATGGTGATTGATCTGAAAGGTTGGTGTACAATCACTTCTCTTTAGTAGATGAGTCTTGAGTCTACGATGTGGAGACAGCAGAGCGAGAGTATAGATACTCGTTAGAGAACGAGGGCACTGAGTGTGACCACCTCGAGTAGTCATTAGTCAGTCTACCTTCTCGTCAATGACTGACTCGATGCTGCAGTAGTGTGTCTGGTTCTTTGACCTGAGGTGCATCGACAGTTCACCTTAAGGATGTTATAGTTTGACTACACCATAACTCGATCTCCTAGCCATACGAAACCCTAAGGTGTATGTTGGCTATAGCATGTTCATTGTAGGAACTGGATTGCATCAAGATGGAATCTATCTAACTCGGTGGTAGAGGAGCAGCCCTATGATGATCATGAGAATCAAGTCCAGAAGCCCATGGCCATGGTAAAGTAAAATAATAGAAAAAGTTTCTATTTAGATTTTCACATCGAACTTGAATCGAATGATTACATCATATGATAGAAACTAGGATTTGATGGGTTCACCTTAACCCTAATCTGATCGAGGCTCAAGATAGAAGAACTTAATCACACAGGTAGCTGCACCAAGAGGTTCGCATTCAGCTCTGATGGGTTGCCACCATATACTACTAGGTATCACTGGTAGATTTTGGGAGCAATTAGAATGACTAGATGATCGATCATTCTAGCTGTTCGAATCAGAAAAGTTCTGATCCATCGAAAGGAGTTTCAATGATGTCGATAATAGAGATCATGACATATCCCATTACCATACAGAACTGAACCTAACTGGGTCACATAAATAAGGGTTTGAATCTGGTGATCATCAATTGAACTGATCTAGTTTAATTGATCTGAATGAGATTCAATTAGGTTCAAGGAAATTGTGCTAGCACTCGATTACTATCATAAATAGTTATCCCGACTGAGCCAAAGAAGTTTGTGCTCGATCAGAGGCCTTCACTTGGTCTGACTGGAGCCTGTCCAGATCAAAAAAGGGTTGTCTTATTTTATAAGACAATACCTGCCATTTTTTATCACCTGCCATTTCTCCTCCTTTGACTTTGGTCAAAAGTTGACCTTTGATTGGTCAAATGTTGACCATTGATACTTTGACTTCTGTCCATATGTCACGCACCTAATGGAGAGTTGGTGGGGGCTTGTCCCCCTGCCAGAACCTGGCAAGGAGGAGGGCGCACGCCACCCTTGGCGTGTGCCCAAGCTGGAGGCGCCCAGGAGTCCCTATTGGATAGGAACTCCATCTTCTTTTTGGATTTTGATTAGACTTCTCCTAAGAATCAAGTTTGACTGGTCTTAGGCACCATCTAAGGAGGAATCCAAGGGACTCTATTTCCACCAATCAGATTTAAATCCTTGTTTGTGTAATCCAGTTAGGTTCAGTTCTGTATGGTAATGGGATATGTCATGATCTCCATCATCGACATCATCAAAACTACTTTCGATAGATTAGAACTTTTCTGATTCAGACAACTAGAATGATCGATCATCAAAATCATTCTAGTTGCTCCCAAAATCAATCAGTGACACCTAGCAGCATATGGTGGCAACCCATCAAAACTGAAAATGAACCTCTTGGTGTAGTTACTTATGTGATTAAGTTCTTCTATCTTAAGCCTCGATCAGATTAGGATTAAGATGAACTCATCAAACCCTAATTTCTATCATATGATTTAATCATTCGATTCAAGTTCGATGTGAAAATCTTAATAGAAACTCTTTCTATTATTTTACATTCTGCCATGGCCATAGGCTTATAGACTTGATTCTTATGATTATCATAGGGCCGCTCCTCATCCACCGAGGTAGATAGATTCTATCTTGGTGCAATCCAATTCCTACAATGAACATGCTATAGCCAACATACACCTCAGAATTTTGAATGGCTAAGAGATCGAGTCATGGTGTAGTCAAACTATAACACCCTCAAGGTAAACTACCGATGCACCTCAGGTCAAAGAACCAGACACACCACTGCAGCATCGAGTCAGTCATTGATGAGAAGGTAGACTTCCTTATGACTACTCAAGGTGGTCATGCTTAGTGCCCTCGTTCTCTAACGAGTATTTGTACTTTCACTCCCTTATCTCTACACCATAGACTCAAGACTTATCTACTATAAAGAAGTCATTGTACACTAATCTTCTGGATCAATCACCATCTTCATGATGATCCTACGGTCAGGAGCATTTTATGAGTTAATAAATGAAAATTCATGTCTTAAATTTTCAACTCTTAAAAATATGAATTATCATTACCATTAACTCAAGAAATGTATCACAGACACTAAATACACTTATGTGATAGAAAATAATCTATTTTATTATTTATAATCAAAATTATAATTTTGTCCTTAGAAGTGTATTATAAGTGTCAGTCAATTCTGGCTTCTAGGACACACATATCTAATAAGTAGATCGATGAAGTTCTTAGGATATTTCTTCTCCAGGAAGAATAGCAAGTCATTCTTCTGAAGGCCATCCTTAAATGCGGACATCACAAAAGACTGATTCAAGTCCCGGACCTTCAATATCATGGTGTTAAACTGGGTGACATAAGCCTGGATGGATTCTCCCTACTTCTGCTTGATATTCATCAAAGAATCCAAACTTCGATGCGGACGTCAGCTGCTGATGAAGTGAGCCACGAACTAATGACTCATCTGATAAAAAAAAGATCGTACCCAACTTCAATATCGAGTACCAGTTTCTCGCTGCTTCCTTTAAGGTAAATAGGAAGGCTCGACACAATATGGTGTCTGATGCACCATGGAGTAGCATCATGGTCCGAAAGGCCTCTAGATGATCCACTGGATCAGAGGTTCCATTGTAGCTTTTGAATTGAGAGAGCTTGAAGTTCGACGAGATGGGCTCTTGCATAATTCGGGAGGAGAAAGAAGGATCGATGCAGATGTCGTCATGGTGAGCTGGGGCGACGTGGCTGAGCTCCTCAATTCATCAGTCCATCTCTCGTAGTTTGTGATTGAGGACGTCATCTCGATCGCAGATCTTGAAGGGCTTCCGATTACAGATGGGAAAGATCTCCTCCAGAGAAAAACTATGATTCGAACTTGGATCATCTGCTCTCTGTTTCTCCTTCCTAACAGCGATGGGCATGCTAGCCCAAATGCTCTTCCTTAAGATCGATTCTTGATATCCTGATGATGGATTTCTTGGCGGAGTCGTCGTCAAAGGCTACCACATGGCCTGCACCATCTTGATGAGGTCCTGAACCCACTGCATCAGCAGGTTAAACTGCTCCAGATCCACTATGACTGCAGGTGGAGCTTGAGTTATCAGAGTTGGAGCAAAAACTGATATATCTGGATGGGATCTGACTGCAGAGGTCGTTGATTATCGGATCGAAACTTTTCTGGGAGGCATTTATTTTCTAGAAAAAACTCTAGATCGCTGCTGAGCACTCCTTTAAGATTTAGGAAACCTCAAGAATAGAGGGCCCTTCCTGTAACGCCAATTCTGTTGGTGCAGAATCTGGTTGACGCTGGATTGAACTGGAGTGAAGGAGGACGAGATCGCCGTCGGTGACCTACAAAATAAAGTTTCATCCAGAGTTGGTGGTGGTGGCTCCGGTAGGACCCTCCGACGATCAAGTCAGCTCTTTTGACCAAAAGAAATGGAGTGCTTAGGAATGGGAAGTGAGCTTTGAGCCTTAGAGAAGAGAGAAGAGCTTAGAGAAAATATATTTGGAGGGTCCCTTTTATAGATGGAGCTTGATTGATGGTGATGGCCATACCACTTGATGGTGGGCCGCTCGAGACATGGGGTTTGGTGCGGAGAGGATGGTATCATCAGATCGATAGTGACAGCCATATCGTCCGGTAGTGGCGAGCCGCTCAAGGTTTGGCAGAGTTAGTCATGAAAGGGAGCGCCACCTGTAGCATCGCTTGTGGCAGATTGATGGTGATCGTTCATCCAAATTTAATAGCCGTGGCTCTGAGAAAGCAGGCATTGATTGGTGGACTTCGGTATGTATCAATTTTAAAGGAGTTTGGACTCTTGAAGGAGTTTGGCCGAAGAAAAAGCTTGGAAGGAGTTTGGCTCCTATAGGCGTCTGGCTGAAAGAGCGCGGAGGAAGTTCGGCTCTCGTGGACATCCGACTGGAGGAGTGTGGAGGAAGTTTGGCTCTCACAGGAGTTCGACTGAAGCTCGATCGCTGAGGAGTTCGAAAGGGGCTTGGCCACTGAGGAGTTCGATCAATTGAAGGGATTCAGCTAAGATTCGACTGTTGGAGAGTTCAGTCAATTGAAGGAGTTCGGCTAAGACCCAACCGTTGGAGAGTTCGAAAGGAGCTCAACCACTGAGGAGTTTGGTCGACTAAAGTTGTTCGATTAAGGTCTGACTGTTGGAAAGTTTGGAAGGAGCTCGACCGCTGAGGAGTTCGATCGGCTGAAGGAGTTTGGCTAAGACTCGATTGTTGAAGCTCTTCCGTGGCTATCGGTTGCATTAGGCTGAGCATTGGACTGGACTTTGGTAGGTGTGGGGTTTATCCCCAATAAATCTTTTATCAAAGGATCAGCTATCATACAAGTAGTATCAATAAAATCAATAGACACTTGATAACTATTAATTTTCTCATTTACAGCAAGGTACTTAACATCAATGTGCTTTTTTGCATTGGTTATCTTGCTATTATTAGAAAAAAAAACTGTAGCAGAATTGTTGTAATAAATTCTCAGTAGATTGAAAATAGAATCCATAACTTTGAGCCCTAAGATGAATTTTCTCAACCATAGAGCATATGAGGAAGCCTCATAGTAGTTTATATATTCAGCTTTCATAGTAGAGCAGTCAATAATATATTGTTTTACTCTCCTCCATGAGATTGCTCTATCAGCCAATAGAAAGATGTAACTTGATATGAACTTTCTACTATCGAGGCAACCAGCATAATCTACATCTGAATAATCGGTTATCTCTAACTAATCAGTCATCCTATAAGCAAGCATGTAGTCTTTAGTCTCTTGAAGATGACACATCATTTTCTTAGCAGCTTTTCAATGGTCCATACTTGGATCATTTTGACATCTATCAAGCATTTCTAAAGCAAAATTGATATTAGAACGAGTATATATTTGAGCATACATTAGACTACCCATTACATATGCATAGGATATATCTTTCATCTCGTTTCTCTCAATCTCATTCTTGGGATACTGAAATTTATTGAATTTATCATCCTTAACAAATGACACTTCATTTGATGAGCAGTTTGACATTTTAAATCTTTTTAGGATCCTAGTAATATAATATTTCTGAGATAAACCAAGTAACCTTTTATTCCTATCATGATAGATTTCTATACCAAGAATATAAGAAGCATCTTTTATATTTTTCATGTTAAATTGTTTAGAAAAAGATTTTTAGTTTCATGCAAGAGATCCAAATCATTGATGGCTAATAAGATATCATCAATATATAAAATCAAATGTATAAACTTACTCCCATTCACCTTCAGATATATATATTGATTAGCAATATTTTCTTTAAATCCAAAGGAATCAATGATATGATTAAACTTTAAGTACCATTGCCTGTAAGCTTATTTAAGATCATATATGAATTTCTTTAATTTACATAATAGTCTTTTATTTTTTTATATTAAAAATCTTTCAAACTATTCTATATACATATTTTTCTTTAAATCCCTATTCAAGAACGCAATCTTGATATCCATTTGATGTAGCTCTAAATCAAAATAAGCTACTAATGCCATAATAATTCTAAATGAGCCCTTTCTAAAAATAGGAGAAGATGTTTCATGATAATCGATATCCTTCTTTTGAGTGAATTTCTTTGCTACAAGTCTAGTCTTATATTTTTTATATTGCTTTTAGAATCCTGTTTAGTTTTAAAAATCCACTTATAGTCAACGAGCTTAAATCTTTCAGGTATTTCAATAAATTTCTAGACTTGATTCTTATTCATAAATTTCTTCTTATCTTTCATGACATCTAATTAAAGTTTAGAATCATCGCTATTTATGACATTCTTAAATAAAATTGGATCATCCTTCATTCCAGTATTATAATCATATTCTTGTAAGTAAATAACATAATTATCTAAAATAGTTAATTTTTAATTCTAGTAGATTTATGTAATACTCTAGATTTAGTATCATTATTGTGATTATTTTCAATCGAGTTAGGTTCATTGATGGTCAGAAGTGGTGTATCAATCACCTACTGATGTTTCATAATTTTAGATTGAGTAGGTTCATATGAAATATCTTTAGGTGTTACTATAATAGAAAAATATTTTCTTATTTTCTAACACCACATTATAAGGTTCACCACTTTCACTATTTTCACCATCCTCAATGAACCTAGTAATTCTAGTTTTAACAATTCTAGTGGTATATGATGGACAATAAAATCTAAAATCTTTTGATATTTTTGGATATCAAATAAAATAATAACTAATAGTTCTAAGATCCAATTTCTTTTCTTATGGGTTATATAATCGAGCTTCTGCAGAACAATCTCATACATATAAATGTGCTAAAGATGGTTTCCTACTTGTCCATAACTCAAAAGAAGTTTTAGAAACGGTCTTACTTGAAATCCAATTTAGGATATACATAGCAGTTTTCAAGGCTTATCTTCATAAATTCAAAGATAATGAGAAATTACTAATCATACTCCTCACCATGTCCATCAAAGTACGATTGCACCTTCAGCCACCCCATTTTATTAAAAAATTTTTAGCATAATATATTATTAGACAATGCTACATAATTCAAGAAATTTAGCAAAAGATTCAAGATTACGATCAGATTCATCATATCTACCATAGTATTTATCACTCTTATCAAATCTTATAATCTTAATTTTTCTATCAAATTGATTTTCTACTTCAGTTTTGTACACCTTTAAGATTTCTAAACCTTCAAACTTTTCATGTAATAGAAAAATATAACTATAATATGAGAAATTATCAATAAAAATGATGAAATACACTACTACAAAAAAGAGCTATGGTAGCGGTTTGTAACCATTATCGTAGTCTAAAAAACCACTACCATAGGCTATGGTAGTGATTTTCTAATTGCTGCTACTACGGCCAATGTCATAGTTCAATGACAGCGGTTGTTGCAGCGGTTGTTAGAACTGCTGCCATAGATAGCCTATTGCTGTGGTTTATAAATTGCTGCAATAGATCGACTTATCATAGCGGTTATATAATCGCTGTCATAGGTAATCTATAGCAGTGATTTCTTAACCGCTACCATAGGTCTAGTGTAGTGGTTGGCATCAAACCTATGACAGTGGTTGGCATGGATATGACAGCGGTTATAAAATCATTATCGTAGATCTTGAATAATTAAAAAAAATAAAATTTTTATTTTTTTATATATTTTATCTGATAAATATAAATATATAACATAAGAAAATATAATAAACATAAAAATTATTTTAAAATGCTAAAATTTTATTATCAAATAAAATTTATTATAATATTTTTTTAAAAAAATATATCAAAAGTCTTCTAAATCTACATCATTATCGTCATCGTCGTCGTTGTCATCGAGAGCTGGAGCTGGAGTTGGAGCTAGAGCTAGAGTCGAAGCTGGAGCTGAAATACGGGTCAACATATCCTTGAAGCCCATGACTCCAAAATACATGCTGAACGTCGACATCATGTCTCTCACGATGTCCTCCAGATGAGATGCCTGCTCCTCAACCCAATCTGCTTGCATCGCAGCATGATCTGCCCGTGCCAACACCTCCTCAAGCTCCTTCTGACTAACGATATTGAAAGTCTATGAGAAGACGCTCACCTCGGATCAATAGCTCATCAGCATGTGTCCGGGCCTGCATCGGATCCTCCTAGAGTGCTCAGGCCCTAAGATCTAAGACAGATGGTCATGGGGCTTAGAGGTATTCGGGCCCTCGCTCGCGAGTGCATCTAATTGATCCTATAATTATAAATTAAAATAAAATTTTATAAGAAATACTATAATACTAATCATATATACTAATATATTTAATACTTACAAAAATATGCCTAATCGCGGCGTTCATCGATCTACCCATCTTGTCCGTGCGGCTGAATCGAAAGATCTCACTATGGTTGGACATCATTCCATCTCTCATCAGCTATAACAAAAAATAAATTTATCAGAAAGATGATAAAAAATATGAATTTAATTTATCTAGTAAGATTTAGAATTAATTACCTCTCTATGCATACGACTGGTCATAGACTCGCGGCCTAGAGTGTGCATATACTCCTAGGCTACACAATTCTTTCGATTCTGACAGAAGATAGCCTAACAAATATTCAAATAAATAATAAATATTTAAAAAATATTTAAATAAAACTTTAAGCATATTGAAAAATTTAAAAGTTAAAAATTTTATCTCGAACTTCTGGCTCCTTTAGTGTCTAACCATCCTCTCCCACTGACTTGGAGGATAGTTTTGTATCTAGGGAACAAGCTCCTCCAAAGTGTCTCATCGATGCTTGAGCTATCTTCTATGGAGCTTGACCTTATAACCCTGATATAACTCTTCGATCTTCTTCAGTCGGGCATCTCGAGCTCTCTCATGATCGAAAAAGTTGTACCTTTTCTACATAAATTTATCAAAAATCAGTTATAAAATTATTCTAATCAAATATATATAGTGTAAACATATAAAATGCATAAATATAACTAAGATGCACATACTTATCCATATCTCCTCTCATATTCGATCTCTGACGGCAGCATCCATCAAATGCTAGTCTCTAAGCTCTACAAGAATGATGTCCGACCATCTTACAAGCACTCCAAAAAAGAAATGCATCTTCTGTACGATCTCTCCTACTGACGTTCCCTTCGCATCATACTGCACCATTATCTAATGCTGGTAGTTCCACACGTATGCCATATATGTGAGACCATGAAATATCCAACTGGATGATGCACCTACAATGCAAATACGTTATGCAAATATATAAGTATATAAATACTATATAAAAAATAAAGTTATGCTAATATAATAAAAATATACACTTAGATGCCTACGACGGTAGAGGCTCAGATGCTGGTGGAGTAGATGCCGTTGGTAGAGTAGATGCCGACGGTGAAGGTTTTTGAGCAGTCGATGCTGAGGTGGATGGAGTATGCTTCGACTGCTCCTCGGACGCTGAACTACGCGTAACCTGCAGAGGGGCAAGGGTGAAAGCTAGATGGCATTTCAGTGTCATCGTGACCTACAACGTTAATGAACATTAATCAATATAACATCATGATATATCAAATTCTATTCACTCGAAAGCCAAGCCAGCTTCGTGCTTGAGACAATCGGCTCCATGCCTAAGACATTCAGCTAGGGTCCTCCCTCAGTCAGCTCGATCACGGCCCAAGCCGACTCGACTGCGTATTCGAGCTGGCTCGGCTATGTGCCATCCCCTCGATCACTCCCTCTCTTCCTCTCTCGATCTCTCATCGATGACGATGGCGAGGTCGAACCCCTTCCTCCTAGTTTTTTCATCTCTTGATCTTCCTCTCTCCCTCTCTCAATCTTCCTCGTCGGCGAGGTCAGACCCCATCCCTCCCTCTCTCACTCTCTTGATCTCCCTTGCTGGCAAGGTCGGACCCCATCCCTCCCAGTGATGCTGGTGAGACCGGACCCCCTCCCTTCCCTGCTCTCGCTCTCTCGATTTCTCACTCTCCCCTCTCTCGATCTCCCTCACCAGCGAGGCCGGACCCCCTCCCTCCCAATGATGGCGGCGAGGTCGGACCCCTTCCCTCCTAATAATGGCGACCAGGTCGGATCCCTCACTTTCTCTCTCAAGTACAGACCTATCGAATATTCAGGTTTGGATCTGGTACCAATAATTAAAATTGGATCTGGATATCCAAGTTTCAATCCAAACCCAATCTATTGATAGATCTAGTCCATAGCTATCGACATGGCATGGCTCAAGACTACCGCCACGACATGATCCAAAAATTAAGACATGCAGATAATTATAATATTTATAATAAATATTTATAATATTTATTATAAATATTTTATAAATTATTATAAATATATATGATTAATAAATAATACTATAAAATTAAAAAAATATTATACCTATGGTTATAGAGAGCGGGTCACATCGAAAGCTTCGAGGGTCACCGACAATAACGTTAGAGGAGGACGACGACACTAGAGGTAACTTACGAAATAAAAGCAAGATAGTGAGATAGAGAAGAGAGAAAAAGAGAAAAAAGAGAGAGAGCAGAGGCGACCAGGGATGGGGGATCACGGGAAAGGGGCATAGTGATGAGGAGGCCGAAGGAGCTTCGCATTTAGCTGGGGAGGGTCAGAATGGTGGTGGTGGTGGAGGTGGGTTTCACGAGGGTCGAAGGAGGTCAGATGGGTTTGCTGGAGGGGGGTCATTGGGACCAAGGGAGGGTCGAATAGAGGGGTGGGGGTGGGTTTCATGGGGGGCTGAGCAAGGTGGAGGGGGTTCGCAAGTGGGGTTTTGCAGGAGGCCGAGGAGGGTCGATGGGGTTCATCGGAGGGGTTTCGCTGGGGCCGAGGGAGGGTTGGATGGAGGGGTGGGGGGCGGGTGGGGTGGCAAGTGGCGGGAAGGGGCGACTGGGATGGGTGCGAAGAGGGAGGGGAAGGAGGGGCGACGTTGGTCGAACAGGGGGAGGAGGGGCGACGTCGTCGGTGGAGGAGGGGCGACGTCGACTGGAGTGAAGGAGGGGCAACATCGGTCGGGGGGTAGGAGCCTCACCGACGATGAAGAGGAGGGGGAGAGTAAGAGCGAGAGAGATTGAGTGCGCACGGAAGGAAAGAAAAAATTTAAAAATTTTTAATCTAATCTATGGCAGCGGTTATCGAATCGCTACTATAGATCTACGATAGCAGTTATCCAAAATCGCTGCCATAGATCTATGATAGCGGTTCTATAACCATTGCTGTAGATCTATAGTAGCGATTTTTGATAACCGCTGTCATAGGTGAAAAATATATATTTTTTATTTTTTTCTAAATATTATATAATTTTAAAATTTAATGCTCATCTTCATCATTCATTATGTAAATAATTATCATTAGAGTGTCTTCGCAAAAGGTCACCTCGATCCGATGGCTCTAGCTTCATCGATCAGAAAAATTTGATTTCGATGATCATGAATGATGATGTGATGATCTGATAGATGAAGATCTTCGATGGATTCAAAAATCTACAATGATGATCTCGATGATGTTTGTAGCATACTAGTAAAATTTCACTTCAATCGGATATCGTTATTATGGTTAATTTAGTATGGAATGATTTCGATCGTTAAATTAGAAACAAGCAATCAAAGGGTTAAACGGCATTCGATTATTAGATAATTTTTTAGTTAAATAATTTTTATTATAATTTTAAATATTTTATATGATGATGATAGTAAAATTTAAATTATTTTCATATAAACTATTCATGTTAAGCAGATATTGCAACAGCACGAGCATAACAACTAGTGAAGTTTTAGAATGGTTATCAGGAGACATATAGTTTTAGGTCGTTCTTCATCTCATGAGTTGAATTTTATAATCACCACCATAAAAAATGATTAAAGTAATAGCCAAGATTATTTATAAAAAAAATTATCTCATAATCAAATACCGTTTGGTCCTTTGATCAATCGTTTATCATTTAACGGCAGAAACTAACCTATACTAAATTGACTAAGATAATGATATTCGATTGAAGTAAAACTTTGATAGTACGCTATAAATATTATCGAGATTATCATTGCAGATTTTTGGATCCATCGAAGATCTTCATCTATCAGATCATCGCATCGTTGTTCGTGATCATCGAAATCAAATTTTTTTGATCGACGAAGCTAAGGCCATCAAATCGAGGCGATCTTTTGCGATGATATTCTAATGATAATTATTTAGATAATGAATGATGAAGATGAGCATTAAATTTTAAAATTATATAATATTTTTAAAAAAAATATATGATAGTGGTTATAATTAATCACTGCCATAAATCAGATTATAGCAGCGGTTCCTACTAACTGCTGCTATAGATCTAACTTATGGCAGTGATTATAATGAACCGTTGCTATAGATCAACCTATGACAGTGATTTTTTATAACCGCTGCTATAGGTTCGACCTACGACAGCGATTTTCGTTAATCGCTGCTATATATCGGATCTATAGCAGCGATTACAAAAATCGTTGCTATAGGTCTGACCTATAGCAGTGGTTAATGAAAACCATTATCGTAGGTGCTATGATAGCGGTTTCAAAAATCGCTGCCATAGTAAGCGCTGCCATAGGCTATTTTTATAGTAGTGATATCTTTGCCCTCCAAAAAAAGATGTAAAATAGTTACAAATATTGATATGTATCAATTTTAAGAGTCATTGACTTCTAGTGGTATGTTTTTTATAATTTTTAATTTATTTTTTTTAATGCAATTGATATACTTTCAAAATCATTAAAATCTAGATTTGGTAAAATATGTTCTTTTACTAATCTAGTCATTTTTTCTTTTGAAATGTGACCTAATCACATATGCCACAATATTGGAGAACTCTCATTTACAATATCATATTTTATTCCGATATTGATATTCAAAATAAGTAAAGATTGTTGATGCGTGCTAATTTATAGCTATGGCAAGTGCACCAGTCGATCAAATAATAAAGTGAATGAGTAGAGTATCATCCCTAGAGGATTGAAAAATAAGTACTAAAAAGCTCTTTCCTATGCTTTATTTAGAAGATCGATTTATGAGAATAAGAAATTAAAGAAAATAAAAAAATAATTAAAAGTTTTTAATTAAATAGAGAGAGTGTAAATTATTAGGATTTTAAATTCAAGAGCAATGGATTACTAAGGCAATCGGTTCACCAACTCAGTCAATACAATATTCAGGTTTTTAGATTAATTTTATTTCATGTGACGGTGGAGTCTCCTAATTTATTCACTACCCTTTGGTCCAGGCATAGCAAAACTATTAATATTTATTAATTATCCTTTGGTCCAGGTGTAATTTAAATAAATATTAATGCATTAGGTTTTGTGAAACCCTCTAATTAAAATACGCTGCGTCCAAAGCGCACTAAAATTTCCGCATGCATATGAATTCTAATTTGATTCATAATACAAGGTATATAATCAAGAAGCATTAACATAGATGTACTTGGTCCGTAACATCTATGTTCATCAGATCAATTAGAAGATGGCCAGTAATCTAAAAGCATTAAGATCAGATTTATATACTCCTCATGAATAAAATTTAAAAATAAATCATACTGAATATTGCATCAAAAGAGTGGCTACACCTTAGCCTTAGTAAAATAAAATTTAGTTCATGATAACAAATTCAAAAATAGCAAATAAAATAAAAAGCATAGAGAAATTAGACTGTTTGATTGCTGAAATTGATTGTCTGCTGCTCTTGATGTGGAGAATTTGGCGAAGAAGAAGAGGCTCCTTGATCGATGTCTTGATCGTCGAAGAAAAATCAAAAATCCTTTTTGATTTTCTCATAAATCACTTTTTTTTTATCTCTCTCCTCTCTCTTTCTCTCTCTCTTTCTCCCTCTCTCTCTTTCTCCCTGTCTCTCTCTTTGTCTCTCTCTAATTCTTCTTTTTTTTTCTCACGGCAACCCTGGGTTTTTTTATAGATGAAGAGTTTTATTTCCCCTAAAATCCATCAAAAATTAGGTTTTAGACTCCCTAAACTAACTCAAATTAGGATCTGGGTAATTCTGACCGTTGGATGGTGATCAAACGGTCCAAAAACCACTCAAAAAGCCCTTAAAATAACCCAGATCAAGTCGGATTTAATATCAGCCGTTGGATCATCCATTGGATCGAATCTGGGCCGTCCGATCGCATTGAAAGAAGGCTTCAGATCTATAGTTTAACGTCGGGATGAATCTCAGCCGTTGGATCTCGATCGGGAGCTGCGGATGCCGTCCATCAGCGCCTTCTTCTCGTCCGTCCGATCAAGCTTCAGTGAAAACCGCCCGTTAGATCAATCAGAATTCCCAAATTGCCCTCCGTGGACCGTGCGCGAGCCCGGTGTTGCATGGACCACCGCATTCTTCAACCAATCAGAGCGCTCTTTATGCTGTGAAATTCCCAAATTACCCTTCAGATGGTCCACCGTGCGCCGCGAAAAATGCTGACGTCAGCGTTGCATCGGCGATTTTTTTTTTTTTTTTGAAATTCGATTCTGGGCTCGTTTGAAGTCCGTTTTGCCTGAAATTTTTTTCATCAGAACCAAAAAAATAAGATCTTCACATTGGTGGCCTTCTTTCCTACATAAGATTAATAAAAGTATCAATTTCTAATAAAATAGATTAATTTATTTTATAATTTAATACTTTTATTAGTATATTTTTACCACTTATCACACCCCCCAACTTAGTCATTGCTAGTCCCTTAGCAATGTTTTATTTAATACCATGTTTCAATAAGATTATCCATCACAAAGATAAAATCTAGGATTAAAGGTCAAAAAGTTTAGAAAATACTGCTAACTAAGCATTGAGCTTCAGAAGCAAATTTTTCAGTCAATACAATTAAAAACTTTCTTAGAGTACATCAAAGATCTATAGCACTTATGTTCGTGATGACTAACTTTAGCATTTCAGTATTAAATTAAAAGAACAAAAGTATCCTCTCTTATCACCTATTTTGGATCAATTTTCTATACATTCTCAATTTTATACTCATGAATTAAGGTAGCTTTCACACTGCCTTTTCTTTTCTTTTTTTTTTTTTTTTTTTTTTTTTACTGTGCTGAGCATCCTGGCCTTTCCTTCACCATTTTACGTGAATTTTCACACTTGACCTAGGTGCAGAGACCCAGTTACTAGGCTTTGGGCAATCCACATATACTCTATCTTTTGCACTTTATTTATAGGCAGGTAGCTCTTTCCTTAAATTCAAGTTTCTTTGATTAGAATGTATATTAATTATCAATTTTCAGTGATAATTGAATCCTCAGTTGGCCTTATAATCAATACCTACTTTGCCTTGTTAGTGTGCATGTGCAATAAAAAGTGCTAATAATCTTTTAATGACCTAAGTAGGCTGCTAAAAGTTGACCAACTAATCTACTTCTTTAACTCATTACATTCATTAGCAAATAATTCTATCTTTTATCACTTATCCAGTTTATCTTGCTCAAGATTTTCTTCTTGACACATGATTTTTTTTTTTTTATATAATTATTCTACATTGTCTTAAAAGAGAAAGAAAAATAAAGGATGTAATAAAGGATAGGAAGGAATACACCTGATTTTGTTCAGTCTGGTTCTTTGGAGCTTTGAAATTTTGCTTGAGTTCTCATTGATTTTTCTGCAAAATTAAAAATACACACCAGAGCAGTAAAAGAGCAACAATAAATTACTAAAAAATAAAAGAAAAGAAAAATGATCAAAACTAAAAAGAAAAGAAATAACCTATCTAGTAGTTCTGATTTATAGTCTTCAGCTTGACTTTCTTTGAGTTCTAAAGTGGATCAATCCGGTGCCACTTCAATTGGAATACTTTCATGTTTAATCGAGTCCTCTTTCAATTTGACATTGCTCGCTTTTATAGTCTCAAACCTATTTTCTACAGAATTCTCATATAATGGATTGTCAATAATATCAATTAGAAAACAAGTTTGATTATCATCAGGATGTTTAGTATCTTTGAAAATATTAAAAGTAACTTGTTCATCTTGGACTCTAAGAATTAATTTTTCTTATTGAACATCTATTAAAGCTCCTCCAGTAGCTAAAAAGGGTCTCCCTAAAATAAGGGGTACATCATAATCTTCTTCCATATCAAGAACAATAAAATCAACAGGAAAAATAAACTTGTTTACCTTTACCAAGACATCCTCCACTATACCTCTTGGATATTTAATGGATCTATCGGCTAATTGAAGAGTAATAGTGGTAGGCTTTGGTTCTCCTAGACCCAGCTTTCTGAAAATAGAAAAAGGCATGAGATTTATGCTTGCTCCTAAATCACATAAAACTTTATCAAAACTACAATCACCAATAATGCAGGGGATAGTAAAACTCCCTGGGTCTTTTAACTTCTGTGGTAATTTATTTTGAAGTATTGCTGAGCATTCTTCATTCAAATTTATTCTCTCATGCTCCTTCAGCTTTTTCTTATTTGTTAAGGATTTCTTTGAGAAACTTGGCATACCTGGGCATTTGAGTAATAGCATCTACAAAAGGAATATTAATATGTAAATTCTTTAAAATTTTGAAAAAGTTAGAAAATTCCTTATCTGGATGCTGTATTTGTCTCTCTGGGAATGGTAGTGGCGGCACGTAGGGCTTCACATTTGGATCAGCAAATCGTATACCTGGAGACCATCCATCTGCTGGTTGTTTTGGTGACTGACGAATTTGAGTTGATGGTTCCTTATTTGTAGTTGGCTCTTCAGTCTCATTCTTCTGATGTGGCTCCTCCAGCTTTGTACCACTTCTTAAGGGTGATAGCATTGACTTGCTCCCTTGGATTTGTCTCCGTATTGCTTGGCAAGGATCCTTGAGGTCTCTCGGAGATTATCTTAGCCATTTGACCTATTTGCATCTCCAAGTTTCGAATTGCTGCTGTTTGGTCCTGCCTAAGTTTGGCTTCCAAATTTTTTATAGTTGCTTCTTGGTTTTGCATAAATTTGACCATCAGCTCTTCCATGTTGGACTTCTTTTCAGGTACTTGGAATCCCGGGGGTGGCTGTTGTGCTGCATTTTGATTGCTCCATGAGAAATTTGGGTGCTGCCTCCACCCTTGATTGTATGTGTTGGAGTAGGGATTGTTTTGTTGCGGCCTGAAAAAATTTTCAATATAATTAGCTGTATCAGTTGTTTTAGCAAAAGGATTACCTATCTGGCAATTGCTCGTATCATGTCCTCCTCCACACAGGTCACAAGTAATGCTCTGAACATGCATAGCTGTTCCCTTTCAAGTTGTTGACTTCGGCTCTAAGGGCTGCAATTTCAGCTAGTAAGGTTGGCACGCAATCTACTCCCTGCACAGCTGCTAGTCTTTTTGGCATCATGCACTCTGTTCTGCCATTGATAGCTATTTGATGCCATCTCATCGATCAGATCGAAGGCTTCTTCCTCCATTTTTTGATTAATGGTTCCTCCTGCTGCTGCATCAATCATAGATCGATTAGTAGGAGATAAACCATTATAGAAAGTTTGTACCTGAAGCCATACGGGATAGTTGATGATGTGGACATCTCCTCAGCAGTTTCTTGAAATGCTCCCAAGCCTCATATAGCATCTCCATGTCCATCTGCATAAAAGAAGTGATATCGTTGCGCATCTTAGCAGTTTTGGAAGGTGGAAAGTACTTGGCTAAGAATTTTTGGGCTAGAACATCCCAAGTTGTGATAGAACCTGTAGGAAGAGAATGAAGCCAATTTTTAGCTTTATCCCATAAAGAGAAAGGAAATAACCTTAATCTAATAGCATCATCCGACACCCCATTAATTTTAAAAGTATCGCAAAGTTCAAGAAAATTAGAAATATGGGCATTCGGATCATCATGCACGTGTCCACTGAATTGGACAGTTGATTGAATCATCTGGATCATCGCCGGCTTTATTTCGAAGTTGTTTGCTCGTACAGGCGGTCTCCTGATGCTCGAAGCTGCATCGGCTACAGATGGTGTGATGTAATCATTTAATGGATGATGTACTGATCGAATAGCTTCATGCTGTCCTTCAGTTGCCATATCCACTCCTAGATTGATATCGTTAGGATCTTCAGCTGCCATGTTTCTCTCTTGTTGTAGTCTTCTAATAGTTCTTTCAATTTCTGGATTTAGAGGTAGTAAGTTACTATGTCCAGTACGTGTCATGCACTAAATTTTTTTTTTTAATAATAAAAATTAAAAATAAATTTTTAAAGTAAAGCTAGGATCAAAATTTTAATATTGTTTTAGACACAATCTCCGGCAACGACGCCAATTGTGTAAAAAAAGATTTAAATTTATTTTATATAATCCATTGAACAATGTTCCAGTACCAACCAAAATAGAATTTTTAATTAATCTAAACTTTGAATTTACAAAGCTAAATAAATGACCTTCTAAATCAAGCTTTGATAAAGCAACTAAATTCCTAGATACTTTATGTACATCTAATTGATATCCTATATCTGTAATAAGTCTAGAGATTCTAACTAAAATGATCTTAGACTTCATCTGGTTCCCCATAAAAATCCATCATTCTCTTTTATTTGGTTTTCGACTTGAAAGAAATCCATACATTAAATTAAAAACATGAATTGCAGCATCCAAATTAATTCGCCAAGTATTAGAAGGAATATCAATAAAATTATTTTTGAAACAAATAAGTGATAAGGGAATACCCTTCTTTTCAAACCATATTCTTCTTTTCTCACAGTCTTTCTTGACAGGTCCCTGCTTATTATAGAAAAAATATTTTAATTTATTAGAACTTTTGTTTGATGGATTGTTGGATCTTTTATTTTTTTTCTTCACTTTCTTTCTTTTAGGATGCTCTTGTGAAATCACATGAACAACTGAGATCCCTTCCTATTTCAATTTCTTCCTCTTGCACACACTAAAAAATAAGTTCATTTATTGACCATGATTCTTTGTGTGTATTGTAATAAATTTTAAATTGGATAAACTAAGATGAAAGAGAATTAAAAATAAACTGGACAAGAAAATTTTTAAATACCATCGTATCCAAATTATTTAATTTTTTAGCTATATTATGCATTTCCATAATGTACTTTTACACTTTAGAAAATCTATCATATTTTATAGAGATTAACTTATTCATTAAGATAACAGCTAAGGCTTTATTTGATTTGATAAATTGCTATTCTACAGAGAAAAGATATCCAGAGGCTAATTTATTACCAAGAATAGATCTTCTAATGTCTCTTGCTATAGAACTCTTAATAATCATGTGAGATAATCTATTAGAATACTCGCATTGTTTACATAATTTCTTATGATCAGAAGAACTAGTGGAGGTAAGTGGATCAGGCTAAGGCTTACGAAGGACCAAATTTAAGTCTAGGCATCCTAAAATGATAAGAAACTGCTCATGCTAATCAGGATAATTTGATCCATTTAGTATGAGAATATTCAATAGATGTGATAAGAGTGAAGTAGAGGTCATAAAAGAACATGCTTACAATTTCGATAATGATGTAGATTCTAAAACAAAATTTTGCTAATAATATTGAAAATGTGTCCGAAAGTCAATCATCAGTCTGTTGATGATTGAGCCATATATTTATAATTATATATGAATTAAAAATTAATAAAAGTTATTTTAATATTTTTATCATAAATTTTATTGTCTTCTAATAAACTTCTGTGTTGTGATGAAGTCCTTAGGACTATCTAGATTCGACAAAAAAGAATTTATCATTTAGTTCTTAAATAGTTCATGATCAAATGATACGTTGTTACTTAGGATGACAATGTTTATCAAGTATAGATCGTTGTATGCCATATAGATTGGTTGTCCTCATAACCAAGGAGTATTGAGATACTGATATGACATGCAAGTGAGATGTATGGGTATATCTACACTAAACGTGATCAACTCTGAAACTTTTCTCCTATCAAGATTAGCTTCGATGGAATATGGGTATAAATGTCCCTCCAATCTGAGATCACCATGGTGACTTTCAAGCAACTCACTGTATTTTGGTGTCTGACTATCTAAACTTTTAATTCAATCATAGAAAATTTTTGGGCACGGTCAAGTACTTATGGAGTCGGTGTGTGTATCAAGATGAGATCGATCACTTCTGATTTCAGGAGCTATATTCAATTATATTTCAATTTAGCAAAATCTTGATTAGGGTAGTCTTAGTGAGGAGTCATAGGACTAATTTCTTTGAGATACGATATGGATGTATTTTCTAGGGTTGACAGGCTAACCCTGAGTCATCTATTATATAGAGGTCATAGGGATGAATTATATGGTAACCATATTCGCGTAGGTTCTGAATGTTATGATTACGATTATTCGACCTATCCGAATGTTGGATACCATTGCTAGATGGTTACTTCGATTAGTATAGAAATTGATTTCTATGCTATCGACTTAGGTTCGGACCTATGGATCATACATATTAGGAGTTCCTACCTGATCTGATGGCTGATCAAGAGTTTCATTGGTTTGGGACTCTGTGGTCAAGAGTCCCACTGAACTGAAACTCTATGACCAAAAGTCCTACTAGACTGAGACTCTAAGTCCTACTTGTCTGGGACTCTCTGATCAAGAGTTTCATTTATTTGAAACTCTATGGTCAAGAGTCCCACTGAACTAAAACTCTATGACCAAGAGTCCTACAAGACTGAAACTTTGAGTCCTACTTGTCTGGGACTCTTTGATCATGAGTCTTGATAATCTAGGATATTATGGTTAAGAGTCCCACTGGACTGGGACTCTATAACCAAGAGTCATACTGGACTAAAACTCTAAGTCCTACTCATCTGAAACTCTTTGATCAAGAGTTTCACTAGTTTGAAACTCTATGATCATGAGTTCGATTCATTTGGGATACTGGGTTTAAGAGTTCCACTGATTTAGGACTCTTCAAGAGTTTCGTATTGATAGGACTCTGTTGCCCAGTAACCCATTTAATTTAGACTCAGATATTTTTGAAGGATTAATTAGCAATTTGATTATTGATTAGCTTAATTTGATTGAGCGATGAAGATTCGATCAAATTCGATTGAATTTGATTCGATTGGATTTGACCCGATCAGGTCATGAGATGGCCTAATCGCTATGGAAGTTTTGACTCTAATTTGATCAGAACGTAGATCTAATCAATTTTTAATTTGATTAAAATTTTATTAAATTAGGCTAAGCCTAATTTGATTAGATTTAATCTGATTTAATTGGGTCTAGATTAATTGGTTTGGTTGAAACTAATTAGGACCAAGTCAAATAAAGTTTGAATTTAAATTCTCCCATGCGCCCACCATTTTTGACTTTTCCACTCTACTTCCCATGCCCTCCCTTTTGTTTGTCGAATATTTTTTGAGAAATAAAAATATGCACGTAGAAGGAGAGTCCTTCTGTATGTTAAACATAAGGGAGGGGGTGTTGGATAAGGATAAGAGGCTCATTTGATTTTTGAAATCAAGTGAGTAGTTAAAACCTCTCAACCACTCGATCCTTATCATTTTTCATGCTGTTTTCTCATGGTATTCACATCAATAAATTATAAAAATTTTTGTGCATACATAACAAGGAGTTGGCATTATGTGATAAAAATTTTAGAGTATTTGGGCATCAGTTCTAGGCAAAAAAAATCTTGGAGTAAAGGTGAATAGGATCCTACAGCATTTTTTTTTCCTTTATGCCTCTCTTCTCTTATGATTTTCATCTCTAAGGATATCCTATTTTTAGATATGATCTAAATAAGGATTATAGATCTAAAAGTTTTCTTTCTATAAAAAGTTATTTCATGGAAAAACTCCACACAGAGATGGTGTGATAGGATTTTTAGTGTGTTAGGATTTTTGGACCGAGTGAAATCCTAGATTTAGGAATCTGGGTTAGGGTGGAGAGATCGAGTGCTGTGAGCATCGGATCACCACCAAATTTGAAATACATCTTCATCATCCTCCAATATTTATGTTCAAATTTTTTAGAATATCTAAAAAATAAGAAAGTATACGATCGATCGATCGATCGTAATCAGCCATCGAAGGTTCCAACGAGGAGCTAGCACTTCAGTGGGGCCGATAGGGACCAGAAGCTCCGTGTGGACCAACCATAGAGGTCGGACATGTGTGCGGCTATGACATGATGCCAAAACATTATCTGATGGACTTAGATGGTGGTGATTGACTATCCACGAAAAAATATTATATTCTGAATACGTAGATATAGTAAATAGTTTATTACATAGTTTTATTTTCAGATCTATTGATGTATGCATGCATATTATGTTTAGATCCTGATGTGTAGGATTAAATAATCTGATATAATCAGTAGATAATTAATTAGATTAATTATTTTTTGCAGCATCATTGCTATTTTTGAAATATTTTTTGAAAGTAGCATGGTAAATCCTGCACTATTTTCTTCAAATAATACTTATTATATAACTATAAAATATCTTTGAATAATAATCATAGCATATAATAAGTATCAAAATTAATTTAATTATAAATTTAAACATAATAATCAATGTCATAATATGTAATATATAAATCATAAATTATGAAAATTTCATAGTCAATAATAATATAAAATATGTAAGCAAGAATAATAATTATGACATGAATAAATAATTTATGTTTAAACTATGATCCTTCATATTAGTTATACTTTCAGTGATTTAACTAACTATGATTATAAAAATCTAAAATTATTCTAATCTTCAGGTATAGAACTTCTCGTCTTTATGCAATTCATATTAGTCAACCAATAACTATTAATTTAGCATCTTTTTATAGTCACCTTTGGGTCAACTATAATAGATATACTTTAATGTAATTCTAAAACTATAATGAGGGAGAAAACTATTAACCCTTAATGACTTAGCTATCCAAGATCCATAAAGTGCTTCGGAGCCTTTGAGGCTATGCAAAAACATACTTGAACATGTAATAGTGAGCAAAATTATTATTTAAATAATTTAATTATTCAAATATTTTATCTTATATGAGAAATTCAATCATAATATTTTTCAAATTATTACAAGTCCAACGATTCAAAATTTGCTTAAATCGGATAAAAAATAAATAAATTATAGTAATAAAGGACTTAACTATAAATAACAAAAGAATAAAAGCCTATATGTAAAATAGAAGCTTTAAAACTATCACAAAGGACTGAATTTGAGTCATTTCAGAATTTAAACTTTTTCAAGAGCTTAAATGCAATTTTTTTTTTATTAAATGGGTCCTAGCCAGATTTGGGTTTCGGGTTGGAACCCAAAACCCAAACTTGTTTAAGACTTTCTTCTTCCCTAATCAAGAGAGAACATTTCTCTCTCGCACTGCACAGGTGGTTGGTCCACTCCGGCCGCCACCTAGAATGTTGCCACCATCGCCTCCCTCTGCTGCCATCATGGCTAGGCCAAAACAGCACGTGCAGGTAGCAGAATTGCGGCCATCCATTTTGCTTCACCGATCCCCGCGGTAGACATCGTGAGTGTCGAGGGTCACCATCGCTGCCCTCAAACTTGCCAACCCACCATCATCATCGATTGTTGCTCTCATGGCCGGCTACCATTGATCCACCATGGTCGGCATGGTAGTAGCCATGGCTACTGCCCCATTTGCCAGCTCCAGCAGGCGACCTTGTTGCAATCATTGAAAGAGGTGGCCGGCATGGGACACTAGCGGCCTGGTGGCTGCTGGACATGGACCAAAGGTCCGGCCATCGTGAAGAGGGTACGTCATTGGCCCTCTTCCTCTTTCTTTATTTTTTTAATCTTAAAAAATTAAAAAAAAATATTTTAATTTTTTTTGATTTAATTTGAAAAAAATGATTTAATATTTCAAAAATAAATCAAAATATTTTACTTGAACATGAAGCATAGATCCATAGCTCTGATACCACATGTTAGATATTTTATATTCTTTTATGTCAAGATCGTGCTCCTATAAAATCAAGATAAAAAATAAATCATACTTTCCATCATCGTATCCAGCACAATGATCTCATAGCCCGCAGAGCTTCTGATCTTCTTTTTTGGAACATCTGATCTTCTCTCTCCTCACCCTCCTTCCATAATATGAACAATTGATGGAAATCATTCACACTTTTTTGAAAGTTGAAAAAAAAAGGGACCAGACCTATTTAAATTAGAGTTCTCCAATCTACTTTGATAAGTAATAGGTTCTGTTGGTGTAGAAATTGATCGTCGCCAGAGATCGCTGGAGTCGAGGCCGAGGAGGTCGCCGTCGGGGACCTGCAAAATAAAGTCCCATCCGGAGCCGGTGGGGGGTGGCTCCGGCAGGACCTTCCGACGATCAAGTCAGCTCTGGCCAACAGGAATGGAGTACTCGGAATGAGTTCCGGAGCTTGGAGGAGAAGAGGAGAGCTTAGAGATCCGAGAGATTAGAGTTAGTATATCTGGAGGGTCCTTTATAGGCAGAGCTTAGTTGATGGTGACGGCCATACTGGCGAGTCGTGAGCCGCATGAAGTTCGGTACGGAGAGGAAGGTGCCATCAGACGGATGGTGACAGCCATACTGGCAGGTCGTGGGCCGCATGGGGCTGGTTCAGAGAGAGTGGTGTCGCCAGTAGTGGTGGCCATATCGTCCGATCTCGTCGCCTGTTGCAGACTGATGGCGACAATTCATCCAGAGGAGCTCGGACTTGTAGGAGAGTCCGACTGAAGGAAAGGCTCGGGGGGAGTTCGGCTGTAGAGAAGTTCGGAGGAGCTCGGCCGGCTGAAGAGACGGCCGCTTGGGGAGTTCGGCCGAGAGACGACCGCTGAGGAGTTCGGGCGTTAGGAGATTCCGTTAAAGCCCAGCCGCTTGGAGTCCAAGGAGCTCGGCCGCTAAGTAGTTCGGTCGACTGTAGGAGTTCGGCTAAAACCCGTCCGTCGAAGCTCTTCCGCGGCTACAGGTTGCATTAGGCCGAGCGTCGAGCTAGACTTCAGCGGGAGCGGAATTTATCCCCAACAGGTTCTTTTAATTAATTGAATTTGATCCAATGAGTTAAATCTAACTAAATAATAATTAGATTATATTAGAGCCAAATCCAACATCTTGGAATTGTCCAATAGATTCGATTAGCAGAATTCAACAAGGAACTCCAACGTACTTTCGGGATATATCATCTGGCATTAGGCATGATGCAGAGAATTTTGGTTCCTCCATGCCCCAGTGGAATAACTTTTCTGGCAAAAACCTTTTCAGTCATCGTCAAATTCACAAAATGCCAGGAATGTTCCCACCATCTTAGAAACCAGAAATTGCGACTTTTTAGAGTTGGATCTACTTCAAGTGATCACTTCTCAGTTAATCCGCTTCCTCTCACTGGTGAAATCGTTAATGAATTGACCCCCTGATTCAAATTCTGGAGGGCAATTGAATTATGAGATTCTGAAATCCGATCAAGGATTCTTCTTCACCTGTTAAGGCAGTGAAAACATACTTGCCCAACGAACGGTGGTTTTCTCCATCACACGAAAACTTTCGGAAGATGGTCGAGCTTGTCACCTGGTTCAAGCAGTTGAGGATGCATATCTATCACTTGCCACCATTTCCTTCTTGAAACTATTTATTTACGACAGAAGTATCAGGCAACATGATACATGACGTGTATGGAATCTTGAGGTAAGTTGGTTGACATTTTGGTGTCGGTGTGGTTGCTAGTGTTCTCGATCCCTTGTTAGACTAGACTAGAATGAAGTCCTCTCTCTCTCTCCCTCACGTGCATGCATGCACGCATGTGCGCACGTAAAATTATTCCTCTTTTTTTTAAAAAATTATTGATTATTTATTTATTTATTTTGATTGAATTGTTCCGCAGAATGGTAGTTGAACTCTTCCACTACGGTAAACGCTGGTACGAACAGGCAATGGTTGTGAAGGATTTTGATCTCATCAAATTAAGGCTGACACAAGTGCCAGTAAATTATCAGTCGTATTTATTTATTGCACCAGCCCGTCAACTGGTGTAGTTCACATTTTTCATTTTTGCCATTAAATGCAAGTAGTTTTGACAATATGAATAAAAGTTGTTCCGTCAAGCTTACCATTCTCTGTAGAATTAATGTGAAGGACGGGCGAGCTGGTTATGACCTTGGGTTATTAACTTTGATTTGTAACTCATAACCCTTGGCACTTGAGGCGTGGCTCTATCTTGCATTTTTAAGGCGGCAGAATTTGTACCAGGACTTCAGATTGAGGATCTCTTTTGCTCTCTGATTTATATAGCATATGATTTTTCTTTCTTTCTTTTTTTTTTTTAGCAGTGGTGCGTGGAAATTCAAGCCTAGACTTGCATATTTCAGAATATATATATATATATCTAAAATTATATATTTCAGAAAAAAAAAAAAATCTTCTCTGGATTTTTTTTCTTCCCCTTTTCATTGTGGGCTTGCATCTTTTACCTCCGCTTCCGATGGACAGGTTCATGTCTATTAGAAGACAAATTCAAGTCTAGAATTGCATATTTCAGAAAATAGAATCCTAGAGATCATGTGATTTTCGTTTCATTGTGGGCTTCCATCTTTTCCCCGTGCTTCCGATTCTTCTGCCTAAGCTACAGAGTTTGATGCAAGGACTGCTACTGAGCTTTTGTCGAGCAAATAAGAAACCGTGGTTAATGGTTATAGGACAGGTGGCTGGATACAATATGATGTGTTATTAATATTTAAATCACAAAAAGATCCAACATATTACCCTAAGCATCAGGGAACACAATAGCTCCTCTAGTTCTTTACGTGCTTCTTGTCGCTTGATGGAGTCTTTCGGAGCACACGTGAGAGACACGTGAGGTGGGATGTTTTCGGACGGGTTAGCATTGGCCTGATCAACGAAACAGCCGCCCGGTCGGCTGGGACTCTTGCTTTAATCAGTGTTAAGAGGAGGAATTATTGGATAGACCTGATCTACCAACTCAGCTGTAGATCAGGCCAACAGTAGCCCGCTACATGTCCATCCAATAAAATAATTAAAAAAAAAAAAAGGGAATAAGCCCGTTTCGGCCTCGTGTTCTCGCCCGCTCTCTTATTCCTTCTCCTCCACTATGACCGCCCCCTGCCGGGGACCCTCTTATCCCACTGCCATACCATAATGCTGGCCTTAAAGCCTATAACAAGGCGGTTTTTGCACATGCCCGTGTGCTTGCGCACGCGCGCATGCTACATACGAGAATACGTGCAACTCATGCTTGCCTATCTGGATCACCTCACCTGGACGTCAAACGGTTCCATGACCAGTGACTGGAAATTAAGCAGATTGCAAAGAACTAATCATCAGGCAAAATTGAAGACGTAATGAACTTTGGGCATCCTGTACCAATTATTTGGATCTACTGCTCACACAAAATATGCAATCTCTTCGTACATCAGTAGCTCTCCAAAATAGAGATTATGCATCCAATCCAATCTATAATATCGATGTCTATCCAGTCAAACTAACTCAAAAAATAATTCTTGATTAACTTTCATGAGATCCATGATATGGAGGGAAGTATTGCCCTGATCAACTCTGTTCTTTTATTCTTGATGAACTTTCATGAGATCCATGATATGAAGGGAAGTATCGCCCTGATCAACTCTGTTCTTTTCTATCAGTCTTATCTTCTGGCAAGGCTCTAGAAATTGAAGAGAGCTCATGCTGGAGAGCTAATATGGATCAAGTCGATGTAGATCATGAATTGATCTACAAAAAAGTCCCAAGAAATAGTAGGGTATCAACTGATTTTGGATCCTCTGATATTTAAGTCAGTTGGAGCCTTGAGAACAGATAGTGGAAATGAAAAACTAGAAGATAAGAAAGAAGGATTTAGATGGAGAAAGTTGGGATTCGATTTTTCATGAGTGAGAAAGTTGAGAGCAAATTTCAGCATAGTGTTGACTCTATGAATCTTATACTTATCTTCGAAAGGATACTCTGTCCCTCTATTGACAGGAAGGATTTGCTTAGGCCATTAAGGTCGTTTGGAGTTTGTTAGGCTATTAGTTTGTTATAACGGATTACCAACTTGGTGGCAACTATGGGCCATTAGCTCATATGGAGATTGGATGTAGCATAGCTAGAAGACAGCTATAGTCTAACTGAATGATAACTGTATCATAATTAAAGAGTTATAGATTCCTCTTGGCACTGAGTTTAGGATTATGTTAGCAGGACAGTTTTAGTCGATCTTGTCTTGAAGTGATGCTGATAATATGAATGTCAATCATAACCAATCTCAGCTTAGGAATGGTCAGGACGGTATAAATCCGATCTCATCTTCAATTGTACCAAGATATTCGGCTGATCCATTTACTAGTGAGGTCGGTGATAACCTGACTTTGGCATAAAGGTGTTCTCACGAATGCTGGTTAAAATCAGATCTTAAAATAGAATGAAGATAATTAGAACAATAATTTATCGATCTCAATCTAAGTTGTTGACCTGCAGGACATCAAAAAATCGATCTTGTCTCATAATGAGACTTAAGCTATCAGGTCTACCAATATGGTCACGAGGATGGTAAATTGCTGATGTGGTTTGTCTAAATAAGTAAAGCTATAGCTGTAAATTAGTATGTCACTAATGTGAACTGATCAAAATTCTAGATTGGTGTTCAACTGATCTAAATACAAAATTGACTTATTGTATTATCAGAGTACGATCAAATTAATGATCTTCTTGATATTGCCACGTGGCTAGGGGTGATTAGCTACACCAACACTCACCCCCCACTTTTTAGATTTGAAGTAAATTTCTTTACAATGGATGTGGAAAGTTGATCTAAAGGATATCTTTTAACTTATCCTATTGATAATTGTCGCATGACCATAGCCAAAATTAATTTCTTAATGATTCGAAGTGATGTGCCATCTCGTTCGAAGGGACTCTGCCATAGCCATCGGATCCAATAATTAAGGAAGCATGGAGAGGCGGAAACTCATAATTACTTGCTTTGCTGTATTCAAACGACGTGGACCACATGTCGCTTTGTCAATATTAATCACTCAGACCATTTATGGATCGCGCTTATGTGGCTTAATCAGAGCAGGATGGGTTGAAATGGCTTTTTGCAGTCATATCGGATTGCTGACAAATGGTTTGAATCCAACAATGAGTAGATTGATTTAAACCATTTCTATCTTCTATAAATAAGATAGTAACTATTTGAAAATCATTTTACTGTCTTTTACTGTGTGGAGACTCTACCAAAAGTTTGCTGGAAGCCTTTTGGTGCCTGTGCAACTGGAGAAGAAAGAGGTTCTGGCTATCACCGAAGCCAGAGAGAAAGTCACCGAAGCCAGAGGAAAAAAGCTACTTCAAGTCTCCTTTTCCTTTAGGTAGATTCCTTACTCTTTCCCTCCACTATTAGGTTTTCCTTGAATAGAGTTTCTTTTGTTTCTACCTTCTTTGCTTAGCCTGTCTCTTCCCTTTCGGTTTTTTCTTTTCATTCTTCAGAAGGTATCTTCCCATGAGAGCACCTCTTTTGGCGGTAATAAGAGGAGGGGGAAAAGAGTTCTGGATGAAGATATTTGATCTGTCCAGCCCCAACTCGAGCTCGAGGTGGTTGCTCCATCTCGAATAACTACCAGGGTCAATACTTCTAGCGAGAATGATCTGGAGTCTTCGATAAGAAAATTTTTAAATTATTTTGGTTTGGATGCTGAGTCCTCAGTCTTGACCGACCATGACCTTGCTAAGCTAGGGATCAATATCTCATCCCTGAAAACTTTCAATTAATAGCTTATGGCCTGGATAATCGAGTTATACAACCTCTTGAGCGGTGCAAAGTCTTCTATGATGAAATACTTTGATCTAGGCTGTGGTTTCCTTTGCACCCTTTCATTTGAATCTTAGAATTTTTTGATAGAAAACATGCAGGATTTCATGCATAGATTTCAAAATGTTTTCAAAATATAGAACAACGAAAGACATAGATTAAAATATTTAATCTATAACATGCATGTAATCAAATTACAAAATTCTACATCAAGGATCTATAACATGTTATGATGCAAATATAAATCTAAAATTAAATTAATCATAAGAGGTATTGATCATATCAATACCTAGATTTAGAATAATTCTAGATCTAATCCTAGATCACATCTAGATCACTAAAAGATCAGATCTCTTATCTTTGCATGGGTCGAGAACTCCATGGTTGAATCTATTATTGCCTTTAGAGCTGCACATGTATCCGACCTCTACAGATGATCCACACGAACCTGCAACATAGATCAAATGTTCATCGAACGAAAATTCGCTCGAAGTGCTAGCTTCTCATGGATCCCTCCTGATGGTTAATCAAATACATATTCTTCGGATCTCGTAGACAATCCAAGAGATGAAGAACATGAGGAAGAATGAGAGAGGAATCCAACCATTAGATCTTCCATAAAAAAGAAATAAAAAGACATATGGAATAAACCCTAGGAGAAGATAAATCTTCTCCTTCAGGATGTCAAAAACATCTATTATGCTAGGTTCAGAGGAGACCTTCTCCTTTGAATTTTTTTCTAATTTTTAGATATCACACCCTCAAATTTTTCCCATAAAAAATCTCATAAATAAAATTGAGAAGAAGGACTCTCGAGGAAACCCTAAGAGAAGACCTTCTTCTCTTTTTCTTCTTGCATTAGGACATGATCAGATCATGTCTAAAAATGATCACCATGCCCTAACACCTTAGAGCATAGATTCCACACCCTCTTCCTCTCTCTCTCTCTCTCTTTCTTGGATCTTTATCATATAAAAATTACATAAAATAATGAAGAAGAAGATACTCTAAAAAAAATAAAGAGAAGATAATCTTCTCTTACCTTTGTGCCTTCATGACATCAACGATTGATGTCCAGATGAAGACCTTTTCTCTAAGGATCTTAGCGTCGTCTTTCCTCAAGCCCTTCCTCTCTCTCCCTTTTAGATTTTTATCATATAAAAATTATAAATAAAATAGGAAGAGAGAAATATAAAAGAAAAATATAAGATAAGACAATCTTCTCTTACCTTGTCTCTTCAAGATATCAACATTTGATGTCTTAATTGAGGGCTCTTCTTCACGAATCTTGGAACCACAAATCCTCCACACCTTCTCCTCCTTCTCTTTTAATTTTTTATGATTTTTCTAAGATTTTTCACATCCTAAAACCATCTTATAAGAGGCGTCCACCTTTTATTGCAAGACTAGGTCAAAACATAGTAAAAAGAGGACTTCTATGGGGCGTCCAACTCTTGGACGCCCCTCCCTTGATTTTTGCCTCTTGGACGCCCCTCCCTTGATTTTTGGCATGTGAAATAGAAAACCAATGTCCAAAAGAAAGAGAGAAAGGGTGGAAATCAAAAGGAGGGCATGGGTAGAGGTGGTGCAAAAGGGAGAAAAGAGTTTGGTCAAAAGGGGACTCTTGCAAGAAGGAAAGAAATTCCAACTCTTTCTTATTTTGATCAAGTCAAAATAAACTCCCAAATAATCTGATATGTGGGCATGGAAGGCATTCTTGGGCATGGAAATACATAGAAAAAATCTAGAATTAAATATTTGGCATGGGCTTTAATATGTGCAAGAGAAAGAGAGAGAGTCCGAGTCCAACTGGGACTCCTCTTATTTGACTAGATCAAAATTATTTTAAATCTAATTTAAATCTTATTTAAATTAAATTAAATATAATTTAATTAAGAATGATCCTAGTCCAAATAGGAGCCTAATTAAATTAGATTAAACTTAAGATTTATATCTGATTTAAATCCTAAGTCAATCAAGTGCACCCAAGTCCTAGTCAAATAAGAAATTATTCTTACCTTGCAATTGGCTTATCCAATAAACTAATTAGACTTAATCTAATTAAATTTAAACTAATTCTAATTGAATCTAATTCAATTAGACTTGATCTCAGCTCAATTGCTCAATCAAATTGAGCCAATTAGCAATCCAATTACTAATCGATCCTCCTATAATACTTGCATTAGGTCAAACACCAATCGTATTGATGGATTGACCTTAGAACAATTCTCAATCGTCGATTAACTATTTGATCAGGTTACAAGCTCTAATGTGTGTGATCCCATAGGTTTGAACCTAAGTTGGTAGCATAAAAACTAATTTTTATACGAATCAAAGTTACCATCTAGCAATGATTCTCGACGTCCGGATAGGTCGACTGTATGCAAAGCAACATTCTTAGAACCCTAGCCCATGGTTACTGTATAATTTATCCCTATGATCAATAATACTCAAGATGACTTCAAGTATTCTGTCAAGCACTTATACAAGTCATCTCTATTATGTCTCAAAATTTTGCAAATCTTGTGACACGTCACGAGGATTATCCAGGTCTAGATTTTACTAAATTAAAACACAGTGAGACATTCTCTTCCTGAAGTTAATCAGGAGTGGTCAATTCCATCTTGACTTATACATCGATTTTATAAGTACTTGACTGTACCCAAAAATCTTTCATCATCTATATTAAAAATACAGGCAGTCCAGTACTAAAATACAGTGAGTTGCTCGCAAGTCACCATGGCGATCTCAAATCGGAGGGACACTTATATCCATTGGTCTTAGCGAGCTATTCTAGATAGTAGAGTGCTACATTGATCATGTTCAGTACAGATGTATTCCTACATCTCATCTGGATGCCATATCAGTATCTCCACACCACTTGGTTATGAGGATAACCAATGCATATGGCATACAGCGATCTACACTCGATAAGTTATCATCCTTGTTAATAACTTATCATTTGATCGCGAATAATTTAAGAACCATCTGATAAATCCTTCTTTATCAATTGATTGTGGTTCTAAGAACTTCATCATAATTTAGGAGTTCATTTAAGGAAGATAGAACTTTTATGACGAAACAGCCAAATTACTATTATTATTAGATAATTCATATACTAATTCCAATCATCTACTACTTAGATGATTGACTTTAGGATATATTTTTCATTAACTCCCACTTGGACTAAAACCAATCAAAACGATATCAAATATCCTATCTTTCACTTAAGTTCATAGAACTCCTTAGTTCCAAGGCCTTAGCAAATGGGTCGGTCATGTTCTCCTTTTACATCGATCTTCTAAAGATCGACGTCACCTAGATCAAATATCTAAGATGAAATCGATGCAGAATATGCTAGTCCTTCGATTCTTTAGCCTGAGCTATGGCTCCAGTGCTACGATAGGACTGGACCATGGGTGGAGGGTGCCACTCCCAATCTGCTAATGAACCTTAGTAACTACACAGCTTACATGGCAGCATCATATGCCATGATGTACTCTACATCACTAACTGAATAGGCTAAAGTATCCTGCTTAGAATCTTTCCATCAAATTATTCCTATAATTAGGATATGAGTCGACATTCTTTTATTGTCATCTTATTCTGACTGAAATCAAAACATCCATATATTTTAAGTCGGTACTTTCATATTTGAATCACTAGACTTTAGTATTTCTCAAATACTTAGGGATTGTCTATACAATCCTCTAGTGGCTCTTACTTGGATCAGATTGGTATCTGCTCACTACCTCTAGTGAGTATACTATGTTTAATCTTGTACATAGATAAATAAGATGATAGCTAAATCTTTATTTCTTACAATGTTGGAATGTTATTCCTGATTAAGAAAATTTCATTCTCAAACATCACAAAAAATAATACTACAAAATATTTTGCCCAATAATAAGTGTAGGATTTATCTTTGTTCATAACTAAGATATACGTTCAGAACATATATTCGAACTCTGAGATGATACTCAGACGGGCTTTATAGGTCCTTACCTTCCCGTCTGTGCTACTCTGATCCTATTAAAATTTTATTCACACTCAATGGATTTTATCCCTTCAGGTGATTAACTAGTGTCCATACACTATTGATTTTCATAAATTTCAATTTGGATCATATGGCTCCAAGCTACTTCTCAGAATCAGGCCACTACACTATATCCTTATAGATGATTGGATCCTTGTTGTTCTCATCGAGCTCAACATGATCGCCATCTTGGATCTAGACACTGAAGTATCTGTCCGACTAACGTGGTACTCTACCGGATCTTCTTAAAGGTGACACTTTAATGGGTTTCGAATTTGATCTGATCAAATCTGATTCTATAGGTTTATCAAATAACATCGGTTCTTTTCTATCAGTTAAACTTTTATAAATTCAACTTGATAGGTATCATTTTCTTCTCTAAGGAACTCCTTTCCAAAAGGAATGCCCTACTGCTGATGAACATCTTATGTTCTTTAGCATAGTAGAATTAATAACCCTTAAACATTTATTGGACCAGGATCCAAGTTTATCTGTGTGCAAATATACGACATAGGCTAACCAACTCCAAATTCGAAAGTGAGAGAGTTTAGGTCTATGCCCGATCCATATCTCATATGGAGTCAATGCAATAGATTAACTCGGTATAAATTTTTAGAGTAAAAAAAATAGTCATAAGAGCACAACCTTGCAACAGGAAGACAAGTATATCCTATTATGGATTGAACCATGTCTAACAAAGTTTAATTTCTTTTTTTAGATATACTGTATTCTAAAAAGAAATTCATTGAGAGAGAATCCTATTCTCTCCTAGATATGTCACAAACTCACTGGATAAGTATTTGCCTCCTTGATCTGATCAAAGAGTTTTAAAACCTTATCCAATTTATTATTATTTTTATTATTAAATTATTTAAATATTTTAAATGATTCATCTCAGATGTATCCATGCCCAGATAGGTCATTTATAATGAAATATTAATATCTTTCTTTGGCACTTAAGTTTAAGGTCCACATACATCACTATGTATGAGACTTAGAATGTTATCGACTCCTTCATCTTTTTTAATAAAAAATGACTTTGTCATCTTTCCAAGAAGACAAGATTTATAGACTATCAATGATTCACAATCATTGATATCGAGATTTTTCTCTCAAGCTAACCCATTTATCTTGTTCTTGTCAATATGACTAAGCCTATAATGCCAAACATAGACATCCATGACATAATCTAACTGGGGTGTGTACATTCCACTTACCTTAAGTCTTTGCAACGAATTGCATAAGACTACCAGTATCTAATACCCAGGTAATAGAATTACATATAGAGAAGTTTTAAGGTGTTATTATATAACATCTTTAATGAATAACTTTTGCTCCTTTCTCTTGTTCAGTCTGTTGTGGTCAAGGAAAGCAAGATAAATCTTCTTCCTATGATCTTATTTCAGACATTAGAAGTACTATGCCTGATTTGGATTAATTTTGGACTAATTATTTTGACCGAACTCAGAGATCCTAATACGAATCCATTCATACTGCTGAACCAATATTCAACTTTCGATACTGATTATTGAAGTTGGGTCCATAAGTCTTTATGTCTAATAATGATGGGAGCAATTAGGATTTAGCCTTAATAGAGAATAATAACCTATTGTATATGAATCATTTTAAGCCTAAAGACTTGGACTTTAATCTAAAGATTCTTCCACTATTTTATATGAACTGATAGCCTCTACCTCCAATTCGAGAAATTATATTAATTTTCTAGTAGGTACTAGAATCCACATAGACTGCACATGAGCCTAATTTTGGTTGGCCCATCCATGTACATCTAAGGATAGGTTCATAATCAATTATTTCTCAAAATAATTTTTAGTAATTTTAATTTTGCCTCAGGCCCTGATCAGTTAGCTTTGGCTTTCTGAGAAAAGAGTCCAGTTAGGTCCAACCATTAACATGATCATACTTGGTGCATCCAACCAATGAATAATTAGGCCCAACTTTGGTTGGCCAACCAAACCACCATTAGAGAGATACATCCAAGTCGTCATATGATGGATGATAATTCTATTAGTCAACAAGCACCAGACCTTTGGGCCTCCAATGATTATTGAGTTAATGGACCCATTATCAAATACCTTAATGGGAGGCTATGACTCCGTTATCCCCATAATTTTATCATTTTAAGGACCTAATAATTTTAGAGAATTTAAATTATTAGTGATTTAAGGATAGAAAGGACATGGACCAATTTGCTCCCACTGACTTCATCAAGTCAAGTCCTCCCATTGACTCACAAGTCACTGATGAGGACTAGGATCAATTACAGTCCATGGGCACCTAAATCAGTCTCACTGATTTCCTATGTGACATAGGTTAGCACAAATCAATGAGCAACCTAATCAAAAATTTGATTAACCATATTGGTCAGGTAAGTGAAATCGGTGGAAGGGTCTGCCAAGGCTTGCCTTAGATACCATAAAAAATGATTAGGTAAGCAGGCTATCAATTAAAAATCATTGATCTAGGATGTCAGACTTACCTTAGACATCAATTGGTTTGTCAGTTTTGATTTGATCTGCCTAAAGACTCAGGCTCGACCACTGAGCCACGATCCAAATCCATTTGTTAAATGTATGGACTTTGATTAACTACAACGATTGAAGTGATCTATAGAAATGACCTAATTCTAATTAACTATTAATTAGATTTGATCAATTTCTTAACTATATCCATATTTAATCTAACCCTAGGTCTAACCCAGTTAAGAACCTAATCAAAGCTAACCCATTTTCCTTTAACCCATGTATTATGAAATAAATATGTTATATATATACATTTTAGATTCAAAATTTGTAGAAAGTAAGTTCATAATTTAATTTTTATAAAATAAATATGTTATATATATACATTTTAGATTCAAAATAAAAATTACATATCAACATATGCAATAAGAGGATTAGATCTAAACATAAAACATATCATGTGGATCAGATCATAAATCATTTAAAATTAGATTTAAAATTTAAAAATAAATTATAAATTATTTTAGATCTCATCTAAAATATTTATGACTTAAGTTTCTCAGATCAGCATATACTAGGATAACCTTTCTACTGTAAGGGGTAAATCTTATAGCAGGATAATCTTATGACAGTATGTGTAATCCTGATATTATTTAGATCTAATCTAAATAATATAAAATAGATCTAATATCTATTAAATTTTAGATTTAAATTAAAAAAATAAATCATAAATTTTCTTAGATCTAATCTAAATAATTCATGATTTTGATTTAGATTAGCACATACTAGGACAACCTTTTATTATAAGGGATTAACCTAACAATAGGATAATCTTATGGCAGTATGTGCGATCTTTAATTAACTTTAATTTTTAGATTTAATCTAAAGTATACATAAACATGTTATAATAGAATCTAGATGCTCTGATACCACTGATAAAAAATATGCAAGGTTTCATGCATAGATTTCAAAATTTTTTTGAAATATAGAGCAGCAAAAGACAAAGATTAAACTATTTAATCTACAACATGCATATAATCAAATTATAAAATCCTACATCAAGGATCTATAACATATTATGATGTAAATATAAATTTAAAATTAAATTAATCATAAATGGTATTAATCATATCAATACCTAGATCTAGAATAATTCTAGATCTAACCCTAGATCACATCTAGATCATAAAGAGATTAAATCTCTTACCTTTGCATGGATTGAGAACTCCGTGGTTGAATCCGTTATTATCTTTAGAGCTGCACATATATCCGATCTCTACAGGTGATCCACACGAATCTACAACACAGATCGAAGGTTCGTCGAACAAAGATCCACTTGAAGTGCTAGCTTCTCGCGGATCCTTCCTGATGGTTAATCAAATATATATTCTTCGAATCTCTTGAATAATTCAAGAGATGAAAAACATGAGGAGGAATGAGGGAGGAATCCAACCATTGGATCTTCTATAAAATAGAAATAAAAAGACATATGGAATAAATCCTAGGAGAAGATAAATCTTCTCCTTCTGGACGTCAACGGTTGATGTCCTAAAAACATCTATTATGCTAGGTTCAGAGGAGACTTTTTCCTCTAATTTTTTTTTTTTAAATTTTTAGATATCACACCCTCAATTTTTTTTATAAAAAATCTCATAAATAAAATTGAGAAGAAGGGCTCTCAAGAAAACCCTAAAAGAAGACCTTCTTTTCTTCTTCTTCTTGCATCAGGACATGATCAGATCATGTCCAAAAATGATCACCATGCCCCAACATCTTGGAGCACAGATTCCACACATCTTTCTCTCTCTTACTCTTAGATCTTTATCATATAAAAATCATATAAAATAATGAAGAAGAAGATACTCAAAAAAAAATAAAGAGAAGATAATCTTCTCTTACCTCTGTGCCTTCATGATATCAACGATTGATGTCCAGATGAAGCCCTTTTCTCTAAGGATCTTGATGCCGTCTTTCCTCAAGCCCTTCCTCTCTCTTTTTATTAGATTTTTATCATATAAAAATTATAAATAAAATAGAAAGAGAGAAACATAAAAGAAAAATATAAGAGAAGATAATCTTCTCTTATCTTGTCTCTTCAAGACATCAATCTTTGATGTCTTAATTGAGGGCTCTTCTCCAAGAATCTTGGCACCACAAATCCGCCATACCTTCTCCTCCTTCTCTAAGTTTTTATAATTTTTTAAAGATTTTTTACATCCTAAAACCATCTCATAAAAGGCATCCACCTTTTATTGCAAGACTAGGTCAAAACTTAGTCAAAGGAGGACTTCTATGGGGCGTCCAACTCTTGGATGCCCCTCCCTTAATTTTTGGTGTGTGAAATAGAAAACCAATGCCTAAAAGAAAGAGAGAATGGGTGAAAATCAAAAGGAGGGCGTGGGTAGAGGTGGCGCATAAGGGAGAAAGGAGTTTGGCCAAAAGGGGACTCTTGCAAGAAGGAAAGAAATCCCAACTCTTTCTTGTTTTGACCAAGTCAAAACAAACTCCCAAATAATCCGATATGTGGGCATGGAAGGCCTTCTTGGGCATAGAAATACATAGAAAAAATCTAGAATTAAATATTTGGCATGGGCTTTAATAGGCACAAGAGAAAGAGAGAGAGTTCCAGTCCAACTAGGACTCCTCTTGTTTGACTTGGTCAAAATTATTTTAAATCTAATTTAAGTTCTATTTAAATTAGATTAAATACAACTAAATTAAGGATGATCTTAGTCTAACTAGGAGTCTAATTAAATTAGATTAAATTAAGATTTAAATCTAATTTAAATCCTAAGTCAATCAGGTGCACCCAAGTCCTAGTCAAACAAGAAATTATTCTTACCTTGCAATTGGCTTATCCAATAAACTAATTAGACCTAATCTAATTAAATTCAAACTAATTATAATTGAATCTAATTTAATTAAACTTGATCTCAGTCTGATTACCCAATCAAATTAAGCCAATTAGCAATCCAATTGCTAATCGATCCTCCTGCAATACTTGCATCAAGTCAAACACTAATCGTATTGATGGATTGACCTTAGAATAATTCTCAATTGTCGATTAACCATCTAATCAAGTTACAAGCTCTAATGTGTGTGACCTCATAGGTTTGAACCTAAGTTGATAGCAAAAGAATCAATTTTTATACCAATCGAAGTTACCATCTAGTAATGATTTCCGACGTCTGGATAGGTCGAAAGTATACATAGCAATATTCTTAGAACTCTGGCCCATGGTTACTGTATAATTCATCCCTATGATCAATAATCCTCAAGATGACTTTGAGTATCCTGTCAAGCACTTATACAAGTTATCTCTATTGTGTTTCAAAGTTTTGTAAATCCCATGACACCTCATGAAGATTACCCAGACCTAGGTTTTGCTAAATTGAAACATAATGAGACATTCTCTTTCTGAAGTTAATCAGAAGTGATCAATCCCATCTTGACGCACACACTAACTCTATAAGTACTTGACTGTACCTAAAAATCTTTCATCATCTATGTTAGAAATACAGGCAGTTCAGCACTAAAGTATAGTGAGTTGCTCACAAGTCACCATGATGATCTCAGATCGAAGGAACACTTATACCCATTAACCTTAGCTTGCTACTCTTGATAGTAGAGTGCTACATTGATCACGTTTAGTGTAGATATATTCCTATATCTCACCTGGATGTCATATCAGTATCTCCACACCACTTGGTTATGAGGACAACCAACACATATGGCATACAACAACCTACACTCGATAAGTTATCATCCTTATTAATAACTTATCATTTGATCATAAATAATTTGAGAACCATTTGACAAATCCTTCTTTATCAATTGATTGTGCTTCTAAGGACTTTATCATAATTTAGGAGTTTATTTAAGAAAGATAGAACTTTTATGATGAAACAACCAAATTACTATTATTATTATATAATTCATATACTAATTCTAATCATCTACTATTTAGATGATTGGCTTTAGAACATATTTTCAAATATTTTTCTCTTTAGGGCATTATTCATCCTGAAGAAACATCTGACTAAAAAAGGTTGATAGTACTTTTCACCTAGACTGCACTGTAAATTTGGTCATTCTCTTCTTTTTTCTATCTACGACTGGAAGAGTCATTTCTTTTTTATATCTTCCAACATCCCTTGGGGTTTCAGTTGTAGCTGGGATAAATTATAGCTCAAATAAAACTCCAATAATCAAGTTCTACATGAAGATAAAGAGATTTTCGAAGAGCTGCTGGGTGTGAAGGTGCTCATGAAGGAATTAGATCTAGGGTTTCATAGATAGATCTTGAAATTTTTCAAAATCTTATAGTGGAAGACTTAAATAAATTTAAAATTTATTTAAATAATCATGTAAATACCTAGATCTCAGATCTATTCAATAATTAAGGTATGATATTAAATCAAAAATTAAAATCGAATAAGAAAGAAAAAGATTGATCAAATCAACCTAGATCTATACTACATCAAATGCAAGTATGAAGTTTATAGATCAGATCTATTACTTGAGCAAGTTTTGACGTTCTAACTTACTGATCCAAGCTTGAGGATGAAGTCATGAGCTGCACATGCATCTGGCCTCTAGGAGTCATCCACACGAGCCTACGATCTCTGATCTGAAGTCTGATGCAGAAAATCAGCACAGCATGCTAGTATTGTGCTGATCCTTCTTCGACGATCGATCCGATGCTCCCTTCTTTAAAATTTGGGCTATCCAAAATATGAGAAAGAAGATGAAAGTTTGCTGATCTAAGACTCTATAAAACAAACTCAAATGAAAAGAGGAGAGATTGAAAATAAAATAGCCCTAGAAGAAGACCCTCTTCTTCTTCTCTTTTCTCTCACCTAGACACCTAGTTTGGTGCCCATGGAATCCCCATGCCCAAGGACCCTCTTCCTCTGATTTTTGCACACTCCAAACCTCTCCCAAAGCTTTATATTTTATGAAAAAATTAGAATAAAATTTATCCAATAAATAGGAAAAAAGAAGAGTCCTTGTTAGGTCAAATTTCTAGACTAGGAATATCCAAACATGGAAAGTTATTGGGGCGCCCAACTCTTGGGTGCCTCCTCCATAATTTTTGGCGAGGACTAGCAAGGGAGGGCACACAAAAAAGAAAATTATTTTTATAAAATAAAAGAAGAATTAATTAAAAGAGGAGGCAGCACTTAA